>VTFQ01000408.1:657500-884970 GCA_036281575.1 Ancherythroculter nigrocauda | reverse complement strand
ATTTATCATATCTCCGCATCACTAGGTGGCGCTGCGCCGAAACGCTGCATGTTGCCTCAGGTCATGCTTGTGATGCCATGTACCAAGTTTGGTCTGAATACGATAAAGCGTTGCGGAGATACAGCCTTATGTCTATTTTTGCAAGCACTACATACAATTTGTTTGTGTGTTTTTCGAAAACGATTTGAGAAATCGACTTGAATTCCATAACTTTGTCGGCATGGTCTGAAGATGATGTGGTTCAATTTTCGTGAAAATCGGAGTAGCGGCCTAGGAGGAGTTCGAAAAAGTACGTTTTTCAGAAAATTCAAAATGGCGGAAATTTTCATGACGGAAAATGACGTCATAGGGTGCATCGATTCGTCTTGACCCAAGGAATCAGAGGAAAAAAGAATTTTGTTTCTAGCCCTTATGGTTCAAAAGTTATTACATAAACATAAGTGCAACTTTGGACAGCTGGTGGCGCTAGAGGGATTGAGTTAGAGATCCAAATTTGCTATGGGCATAGTCAGATGTCCTCTAACTGTGTGCCAAATTTCACAACTTTCCCGCAAGCGGTTCTATGGGCTGCCATAGACTTCAAGAGCGGAAGAAGAAACGAAGAAGAATAATAATAAGCGTACGCGCCAACAATACAATAGGTGCCTAAGCACCTTCGGTGCTTGGCCCCTAAATATAGCTGCAAGCAGCAATTATGGGGCCAAGCACAAAAACGGCACAAGAAACCAGCCAACACGGCTGGGAGCATCAGACCAACTGCAACAGTGAACAATTAAAGACGTATTAAGATCATTTTAGGCATAAGAGCTGAAAAATTATCAAAAATGAGGATTTACTGGTTCATAACTTTCGACCAATAGGTGGCGCTGTGTCCAAATTGTTGTGGTATGGTCAGAGTGAGGTGACAATGACACTTCCAAAGTTTGGTGTCAATATGTCAAAGCACTGAAGAGATACAGCTTCAAGAGTCATTTTTGAATCATGCCTCAAATTCTTTGCTCTGGTATACAAAAACGGTTTGACATATGGACTTGAAATCCATAACTTTTTGTCGGCATGGTCTGAAGATGACACGGTTCAATTTTGGTGAAAATCGGAGCAACGGTCTAGGAGGAGTTCGAAAAAGTAGGTTTTTAAAGAAAAACATATGGCGGACAGGACGTTTAGCTGACTATGGCAAATTTGATATCTATGTTCTCAGCATAACCCAAGGAATCTACAGAGACCAGTTTCATTACAATTGGTTAATATAGACAAAAGTTATTAGCATTTTTGTAAATTTTGTTATAACTTTTGACCACGAGGTGGCGCTGGTCCGAAACTTCTCAGGCTCCTTCAGGGCATTGTCCTGATGACCCATACCAAATTTATGAATTTTGGTCAAACTCATCAGAAGTTATGAGCAAAATAACAATTTTTCATATCTCCACTCCAGTAGGTGGCGCTGCACCGAAACACTGTATAATGCCTCAGGTCATGCTTGTGATGACATGTACCAAGTTTGGTCTAAATATGTCAAAGCATTGTAGAGATACAGCTTCAAGGGTAATTTTTGCATCACATCTCAAATTCTTTGCTCCGGTATACGAAAACGGTTTGACTTATCGACTTGAAATCCATAACTTTTTGTCGGCATGGTCTGAAGATGACACGGTTCAATTTTGGTGAAAATTGGAGCAACGGTCTAGGAGGAGTTCGAAAAAGTAGGTTTTGGAAGAAAAACAATATGGCGGACAGGAAGTTTAGCTGACTATAGCAAATGTGATATCTATGTTCTCAGCATGACCCAAGGAATCTACTGAGACCAGTTTCATTACAATTGGTGAATACAGTCAAAAGTTATTAGCATTTTTGTAAATTTTGTTATAACTTTTGACCACAAGGTGGCGCTGTGCCGAAACTTATCAGGCTCCTTCAGGGCATTGTGCTGATGACCCATACCAAGTTTTGTAAAGATACGTTAATGCGTTCGTAAAATACAGCATTTTAGCACAAAATTCAAAATGGCCGACGGCCAAAATGGCCGATATGGGAAAATTGGATATCATTCGACTCGGCATGATTCCCCGAATCCAACGAGACCAAATTTATGATTTTTGGACAAACCCATCAGAAGTTATAAGCAAAAATACCCATTTTTCATATCTCCGCACCAGTAGGTGGCGCTGCGCCGAAACACTGCATGGTACCTCAGGTCATGCTTGTGATGACATGTACCAAGTTTGGTCTGAATACGATAAAGCGTTGCGGAGATACAGCCTTACTTCTGTTTTCGCAAGCACTACGTACAATTCGTTCGTGAGTTTTTCGAAAACGGTTTGAGGAATCAACTTGAATTCCATAACTTTTTGTCAGCATGGTCTGAAGATGATCTGATTCAATTTTCATGAAAATCGGAGTAACGGCCTAGGAGGAGTTCGAAAAAGTAAGTTTTTCAGAAAATTCAAAATGGCGGAAAAATTTTCATGACGGAAAATGACGTCATAGGGTGCGATCGATTCGTCTTGACCCAAGGAATCAGAGGAAAAAAGAATTTTGTTTCTAGCCCTTATGGTTCAAAAGTTATTAACATAAACATAAGTGCAACTTTGGACAGCTGGTGGCGCTAGAGGGATTGAGATAGAGACTCCAAATTTGCTGTGGACAAAGGTCAGACTGTGCTCTAACTGTGTGCCAAATTTCACAACTTTCCCGCAAGCGGTTCTATGGGTTGCCATAGACTTCAAGAGCGGAAGAAGAAGAAGAAGAAGAAGAAGAAGAATAAAAAAAATAAAAAAAAAAAAGAACGCCAACAATAACAATAGGTGCCTCCGCACCTTCGGTGCTTGGCCCCTAATAATAATAATAAATATAGCTGCAAGCAGCAATTACGGGGCCAAGCACAAAAACGGCACAAGAAGCCAGCCAACATGGCTGTGAGCATCAGACCAACTGCAACAGTGAGCAATTAAAGACCTATTAAGATAATTTTAGGCAAAAGAGCTGATAAATGATAAAAAAATGAGGATTTACTGTTTCATCACTTTCGACCAATAGGTGGCGCTGTGACCAAATTAATGTGGTATGGTCAGAGTGAGGTGACAATGACAATCGCAAAGTTTGGTGTCAATATGTCAAAGCATTTCAGAGATACAGCTTCAAGAGTCGTTTTTGCATCATGCCTCAGATTTGTTGCTCCAGTGTACGAAAACGGTTTGACATATCGACTTGAAATCCATAACTTTTTGTCTGCATGGTCTGAAAATGATACGGTTCGATTTTGGTGAAAATCGGAGCAACGGTCTAGGAGGAGTTCGAAAAAGTATGTTTTTAAAGAAAAACAATATGGTGGACAGGAAGTTCAGCCAACTATAGCAAATTTGATATCCGTGTTCTCGGCATGACCCAAGGAATCTACTGAGTCCAGTTTCATTACAATCGGTAAATATATTCAAACATTATTAACATTTTTGTAAATTTCATAATAACTTTTGACCACAAGGTGGCACTGGTCCGAAACTTCTCAGGCTCCTTCAGGGCATTGTTCTGATGACCCATACCGAGTTTCGTAACGATACTTGAATGCGTTCATAAAATACAGCACTTTAGCACAAAATTCAAAATGGACGACGGCCCAAAATGGTTGAAATGGGAAAATTGGATATCATTCGACTCGACATGACTCCCTGAATCCAACGAGACCAAAGTTATGATTTTTGGACAAACCCATCTGAAGTTATAAGCAAAAATGACCATTTTTCTTATCTCCGCACCAGTAGGTGGCACTGCGATGAAACGCTGCATGATGCCTCATGTCATGATTTTGATGAGATGTACCAAGTTTGGTCTAAATATGATAAAGCATTGCGGAGATACAGGTTCAAGAGTTTGTTTTGCATCATGCCTTAAATTCGTTGCTCCGGTATACGAAAACGGTTTGACGTATCGTCTTGAAATCCATAACTTTTTGTCGGCATGGTCTGAAGATGACACGGTTCAATTTCGGTGAAAATCGGAGCAACGGTCTAGGAGGAGTTCGAAAAAGTAGGTTTTTAAAGAAAAACAATATGGCGGACAGGAAGTTTAGCTGACTATGGCAAATTTGATATCTATGTTCTCAGCATGACCCAAGGAATCTACTGAGACCAGTTTCATTACAATTGGTGAATACAGTCAACAGTTATTAGCATTTTTGTACATTTTGTTATAACTTTTGGCCACAAGGTGGAGCTGGTCCGAATCTTCTCAGGCTCCTTCGGGGCATTGTGCTGATGACCCATACCGAGTTTTGTAAAGATACGCTAATGCGTTCGTAAAATACAGCATTTTAGCACAAAATTCAAAATGTCCGATGGCCAAAATTGCTGATATGGTAATAATGGTTATCATTTGACTCGGCATGATGCCCCGAATCCAACGAGACCAAATTTATGATTTTTGGACAAACCCAGCAGAATTTATAAGCAAAAATATCCATTTTTCATATTTCCGCACCAGTAGGTGGCGCTGCGCCGAAACACTGCATGATACCTCAGGTCATACTTGTGATGACAGGTACCAAGTTTGGTCTGAATACGATAAAGCAGTGCAGAGATACAGCTACAAGAGTGGGTTTTACAACATGCCTCAAATTCATTGCTCCGGTATACGAAAACGGTTTTACGTATCGACTTGAAATCCATAACTTTTTGTCGGCATCGTCTGTAGATGATACATTTCAATTTTGGTAAAAATCAGAGCAAAGGTGTAGGAGGAGTTCGAAAAAGTAGGTTTTTAAAGAAAAACAATATGGCGGACAGGAAGTTCAGCCGACTATAGCAAATTTGATATCTATGTTCTCAAGATGACCCAAGGAATCTACTGAGTCCAGTTTTATTACAATCGGTTAATATAGTCAAAAGTTATTAGCATTTTTGTAAATTTTGTTATAACTTTTGACCACAAGGTGGCGCTGTGCCGAAACTTCTCAGGCTCCTTCAGGGCATTGTCCTGATGACCCATACCGAGTTTCATAATGATACGCTAATGCGTTCGTAAAATACAGCATTTTAGCACAAAATTCAAAATTGCCGACGGCCTAAATGGCTGAAGTTGGAAAATTGGATATCATTCGACTCGGTATGATTCCCCGAATCCAACGAGACCAAATTTATGATTTTTGGACAAACCCATCAGAAGTTATAAGTAAAAATAGCCATTTTTCATATCTCCGCACCAGTAGGTGGCGCTGCGCCGAAACACAGCATGGTACCTCAGGTCATGCTTGTGATGACATGTACCAAGTTTGGTCTGAATACAATAAAGCATTGCGGAAATACAGCCTTACTTCTGTTTTCACAAGCACTACGTACAATTCGTTCGTGAGTTTTTCGAAAACGGTTTGAGGAATCGACTTGAATTCCATAACTTTTTGTCAGCATGGTCTGAAGCTGATCTGATTCAATTTTCATGAAAATCGGAGTAACGGCCTAGGAGGAGTTCGAAAAAGTACGTTTTTCAGAAAATTCAAAATGGCGGAAATTCATGACGGAAAATGACGTCATATGGTACATTCGATTCGTCTTGAGCCAAGGAATCAGGGGAAAAAAGAATTTTGTTTCTAGCCCTTACGGTTCAAAAGTTATTAACATAAACATAAGTGCAAATTTGGACAGCTGGTGGCGCTAAAGGGATTGAGTTAGAGACTCCAAATTTGCTATGGACAAAGGTCAGACTGTCCTCTAACTGTGTGCCAAATTTCACAACTTTCCCGCAAGCGGTTCTATGGGCTGCCATAGACATCAAGAGCGGAAGAAGAAGAATAATAATAAGCGTACGGAACGCCAACAATAACAATAGGTGCCTAAGCACCTTCGGTGCTTGGCCCCTAATAAGCGTACGGAACGCCAACAATAACAATAGGTGCCTAAGCACCTTCGGTGCTTGGCCCCTAATAATAATTTTAAAAAAAAAGAACGCCAACAGATACAATAGGTGCCTCCGCACCTTCGGTGCTTGGCCCCTAATAATAATTTAAAAAAAAAGAACGCCAACAATAACAATAGGTGCCTCCGCACCTTCGGTGCTTGGCCCCTAACTAGAGGGACCTACATAATAAGGAATGTTTTAAGCCTAACGCTTTTTTTGTATTTTTATCACTTTACATGCATTTAAGTGGAAATAAATGCATAGATTCAATTAATTTGTATAACTATAATGTATTGTACATCAAATCTACCAAATGCTGACATATCATTAAATGTTTAATAAAACATATTTTTGAAGTTTCCAGACATGATTGAATATTTTACCTTCCATTTAAAAAGAACAGACAATTTTCTGTCTTCTTCAAGTTAATATATATTATACAATTTCTATAAAAATACTTATTTACTATTGTGGTATGATAAAACAGACACTTAAACAAAAGAGTGGTTTTACATATTATAGATATAAATAATAAAAATACAAATGGCATCAAAATAAGTGCTTCAGAAAAATTTGAGCTGCACATGTTTTTACCTTTTATTTATTTATTTCTATATTAATATTTATTTATTAGAAATTTACCTGTGACCTTTAATGACATTTGATTCATCTAAATTTTAATGTTAAATATAAGTCCACATATTTTACTTCACATATATTATGATGATATTCCTTACAGCCGTAACATTATTTAGAGAGGTATTTTTGATTTCTCAACTACTCAGCAAGTGAATGGCAACACTGTAACACATCCACAATATGCAACACTGATGCTCACACACATACTTCAGTACAAAAAAGCTCAACTATAACAAAGAGACATTTTTATATAATAAGGATATTATATAATGTATAAACATCTAATTGAAAAATTGTGATATATAATATGTATACCTTTGTGAAAAGGCAAATGAGCATTTAAAGCTGCAGTCTACAATTCTTGACCCTTTAGTGGTTAATTAACAGAACTGCACACGTTTGGCGAAAAAACATTGTACGTGGAGCTACTTTTCTCCGTGTATGTCTATGGTGAGTCACACACTTACTGTGCTAAAAAATTCTCCACTAGGTGGCGCTGGTCCGAAACTTCTCAGACTTCTTCAGGTCATTGTGCTGATGACCCATACCAAGTTTCATAACGATACGCAAATGTGTTCATAAAATACAGCATTTTACCACAAGATTCAAAATGGCAGATGGCCAAAATGAACGATATTGTAAAATTGGATATCATTTGACTTGGCATAATGCCCTGAATCCTAGGAAACCAAAGTTATGATTTTCAGAAGTTATAGGCATAATTAGCCATTTTTCATATCTCCAGACCAGTAGGTGGCACTGCAATGAAACTCTACATGATGCCTCAGGTCATACTTGTGATGACATGTACCAAGTTTGGTAAGAATACAATAAAGCGTTGTGGAGATATAACCTCAAGTCTGATTTCAAGCTTTTCGTCAAATTCATTTGTGCCGTTTTCGAGAATGGATGGATCTATAGAAAAGCTTTTAATAACATTTTGCAAGCATGGTCTGAGGATGATCTGTATCAATTTTCGTGAAAATCAGAGTAACGCCCTAGGAGGAGTTCGAAAAAGCAGGTTTTTCGCAAAATTCAACATGGCGGACACACCATAAATCAAAACCTAGCATGTTTGGTATCATTGGACTCAGTAGGGATTCAAGAATATAAGAACATGACTCTTTTGAAAATAAGTTGACCACACCCATAATTATAAGTATTTGAATATTTGATTTTACCACTAGGAGGCGTTGGTCCGAAACTTCTCAGGCTCCATCAGGGCATTGTGCTGATGAGCCATACCAAGTTTCATAATGATACGCAAATGTGTTCATAAAATACAGCATTTTAGAACAAAATTCAAAATGGCCGACAGCCAAAATGGCTGATATGGTAGTAATGGACATCATTCGACTCGGCATGATGCCCCGAGTCCTAGGAGACCAAAGTTATGATTTTTTGGAAAAACCAATCAGAAGTTATAAGCATAATTAGCCATTTTTCATATCTCCAGACCAGAAGGTGGCGCTGCACCGAAACTCTACATGATGCCTCAGGTCATGCTTGTGATGACATGTACAAAGTTTGGTAAGAATACGATAAAGTGTTGTGGAGATATAACCTCAAGTCTGATTTCAAGCTTTTCGTTGAATTCATTTGTGCGGTTTTCGAGAACGGATGGATCTATCAAAAAGCTTTTAATAACATTTTGCAAGCATGGTTTGAAGATGATCTGTATCAATTTTTGTGAAAATCGGAGTAACGCCCTAGGAGGAGTTTGAAAAAGCAAGTTTTTCGCAAAATTCAACATGGCGGACAAACCATAAATCAAAACCTAGCATGTTTAGTATCATTGGACTCAGTAAGGATTCAGGAGTCGAAGGACATGACTCTTTTGAAAATAAGTTGACCACACCCATAGTGATAAGTATTTGAATATTTGATTTTACCACTAGGTGGCGCTGGTCCGAAACTTCTCAGGCTCCATCAGGGCATTGTGCTGATGAGCCATACCAAGTTTCATAAGGATACATAAATGTGTTCATAAAATACAGCATTTTACCACAAAACTCAAAATGGCCGATGGCCAAAATGGCTGATATTGTAAATTTAGATATCGTTTGACTCGGCATAATGCCTCGAATCCTAGGAGACCAAAGTTATGATTTTTGGACAAACCCATCAGAAGTTATAAGCATAATTAGCCATTTTTCATATCTCCAGACCAGTAGGTGGCACTGCACCGAAACTCTGCATGATGCCTCAGGTCATGCTTGTGATGACATGTACAACGTTTGGTAAGAATACAATAAAGCGTTGTGGAGATATAACCTCAAGTCTGATTTCAAGCTTTTCGTCGAATTCATTTGTGCCGTTTTCGAGAACGGACCGATCTATCGAAAAGCTTTTAATAACATTTTGCAAACATGGTCTGAAGATGATCTGTGTCAATTTTTGTGAAAATTGGAGTAATGCCCTAGGAGGAGTTCGAAAAAGCAGGTTTTTGGCAAAATTCAACATGGCGGACATACCATAAGTTGAAACCTAGCATGTTTGGTATCGTTGGACTCAGTGGGGATTCAGGAGTCTAAGAACATGACTCTTTTGAAAATAAGTTGACCAAAACCATAGTGATAAGTATTTGAATAATTGATTTTACCACTAGGTGGCACTGGTCCGAAACTTCTCAGGCTCCTTTGGGGCATTGTGCTGATGACCCATACCGAGTTTCGTAACGATACGTTAATGCGTTTGTAAAATACAGCATTTTAGCACAAAATTCAAAATGGCCGACAGCCAAAATGGCTGATATGGTAAAATTGGAAATCGTTCGACTCGGCATGATACCCCGAATCCAACGAGACCAAATTTATGATTTTTGGACAAACCCATCAGAAGATATAAGCAAAAAAAGCAATTTTTCGTATCTCTGGACCAGTAGGTGGCGCTGCTCCGAAACACTGCATGTTACCTCAGGTCATGCTTGTGATGACATGTACCAAGTTTGGTCTGAATATGATAAAGCATTGCGGAGATATAGCCTCAAGTCTGATTTGGGGTGCTCTACGTTAAATTTATTTGTGTGTTTTTCAAGAACAGTTGCGTTAATCAAAAAGCTTTTAATAACTTTTTGTCTGCATGGTCTGAAGATGATCTGGTTCAATTTTCGTGAAAATCGGAGTAACGGCCTAGGAGGAGTTCGAAAAAGTAGGTTTTTCAGAAAATTCAAAATGGCGGAAAAATTTTCATGACGGAAAATGACGTCATAGGGTGCAGTCGATTCGTCTTGACCCAAGGAATCAGAGGAAAAAAGAATTTTGTTTCTAGCCCTTATGGTTCAAAAGTTATTAACATAAACATAAGTGCAACTTTGGACAGCTGGTGGCGCTAGAGGGATTGAGATAGAGACTCCAAATTTGCTGTGGACAAAGGTCAGACTGTCCTCTAACTGTGTGCCAAATTTCACAACTTTCCCGCAAGCGGTTCTATGGGTTGCCATAGACTTCAAGAGCGGAAGAAGAAGAAGAAGAAGAAGAATAAAAAAAAAAAAAAAAAAAAGAACGCCAACAATAACAATAGGTGCCTCCGCACCTTCGGTGCTTGGCCCCTAATAAGCGTACGGAACGCCAACAATAACAATAGGTGCCTAAGCACCTTCGGTGCTTGGCCCCTAATAATAAATATAGCTGCAAGCAGCAATTATGGGGCCAAGCACAAAAACGGCACAAGAAACCAGCCAACACGGCTGGGAGCATCAGACCAACTGCAACAGTGAACAATTAAAGACGTATTAAGATCATTTTAGGCATAAGAGCTGAAAAATTATCAAAAATGAGGATTTACTGGTTCATAACTTTCGACCAATAGGTGGCGCTGTGTCCAAATTGTTGTGGTATGGTCAGAGTGAGGTGACAATGACACTTCCAAAGTTTGGTGTCAATATGTCAAAGCACTGAAGAGATACAGCTTCAAGAGTCATTTTTGAATCATGCCTCAAATTCTTTGCTCTGGTATACAAAAACGGATTGACATATGGACTTGAAATCCATAACTTTTTGTCGGCATGGTCTGAAGATGACACGGTTCAATTTTGGTGAAAATCGGAGCAACGGTCTAGGAGGAGTTCGAAAAAGTAGGTTTTTAAAGAAAAACAATATGGCGGACAGGACGTTTAGCTGACTATGGCAAATTTGATATCTATGTTCTCAGCATAACCCAAGGAATCTACAGAGACCAGTTTCATTATAATTGGTTAATATAGACAAAAGTTATTAGCATTTTTGTAAATTTTGTTATAACTTTTGACCACGAGGTGGCGCTGGTCCGAAACTTCTCAGGCTCCTTCAGGGCATTGTCCTGATGACCCATACCAAATTTATGAATTTTGGTCAAACTCATCAGAAGTTATGAGCAAAATAACAATTTTTCATATCTCCACTCCAGTAGGTGGCGCTGCACCGAAACACTGTATAATGCCTCAGGTCATGCTTGTGATGACATGTACCAAGTTTGGTCTAAATATGTCAAAGCATTGTAGAGATACAGCTTCAAGGGTAATTTTTGCATCACATCTCAAATTCTTTGCTCCGGTAAACGAAAACGGTTTGACTTATCGACTTGAAATCCATAACTTTTTGTCGGCATGGTCTGAAGATGACACGGTTCAATTTTGGTGAAAATTGGAGCAACGGTCTAGGAGGAGTTCGAAAAAGTAGGTTTTTGAAGAAAAACAATATGGCGGACAGGAAGTTTAGCTGACTATGGCAAATTTGATATCTATGTTCTCAGCATGACCCAAGGAATCTACTGAGACCAGTTTCATTACAATTGGTGAATACAGTCAAAAGTTATTAGCATTTTTGTAAATTTTGTTATAACTTTTGACCACAAGGTGGCGCTGGTCCGAAGCTTCTCAGCCTCCTTCAAGGCATTGTCCTGATGACCCATACCGAGTTTTGTACCGATACGCTAATGCGTTCGTAAAATACAGCATTTTAGCACAATATTCAAAATGGCTGACGGCCAAAATTGCCAATATGGGAAAATTGGATATCATTCGACTCGGCATGATTCCCCGAATTCAACAAGACCAAATTTATGATTTTTGGACAAACCCATCAGAAGTTATAAGCAAAAATAGCCATTTTTCATATCTCCGCACCAGTAGGTGGCGCTGCGCCGAAACACTGCATGGTGCCTCAGGTCATGCTTGTGATGACATGTACCAAGTTTGGTCTGAATACGATAAAGCGTTGCAGAGATACAGCCTTACTTCTATTTTCGCAAGCGCTACATACAATTCGTTCTTGTGTTTTTCGAAAACGGTTTGAGCAATCGACTTGAATTCCATAACTTTTTGTCACCATGGTCTGAAGATGATCTGGTTCAATTTTCGTGAAAATCGGAGTAACGGCCTAGGAGGAGTTCGAAAAAGTAAGTTTTTCAGAAAATTCAAAATGGCGGAAAAATTTTCATGACGGAAAATGACGTCATAGGGTGCAAACGATTCGGCTTGAGCCAAGGAATCAGAGGAAAAAATTTTGTTTCTAGCCCTTATGGTTCAAAAGTTATTAATATAAACATAAGTGCAACTTTGGACAGCTGGTGGCGCTAGAGGGATTGAGTTAGAGACTCCAAATTTGCTATGGACATAGATCAGACTGTCCTCTAACTGTGTGCCGAATTTCATAACTTTCCCGCAAACGGTTCTATGGGCTGTCATAGACTTCAAGAGCGGAAGAAGAAGAAGAAGAAGAAGAAGAAGAATAAAAAAAAAAAGAAATCTAACGGATACAATAGGTGCCTCCGCACCTTCGGTGCTTGGCCCCTAAATATAGCTGCAAGCAGCAATTACGGGGCCAAGCACAAAAACGGCACAAGAAGCCAGCCAACATGGCTGTGAGCATCAGACCAACTGCAACAGTGAGCAATTAAAGACCTATTAAGATAATTTTAGGCAAAAGAGCTGATAAATGATCAAAAAAATGAGGATTTACTGTTTCAACACTTTCGACCAATAGGTGGCGCTGTGACCAAATTAATGTGGTATGGTCAGAGTGAGGTGACAATGACAATCGCAAAGTTTGGTGTCAATATGTCAAAGCATTTCAGAGATACAGCTTCAAGAGTCGTTTTTGAATCATGCCTCAGATTTGTTGCTCCGGTGTACGAAAACGGTTTGACATATCGACTTGAAATCCATAACTTTTTGTCTGCATGGTCTGAAAATGATACGGTTCGATTTTGGTGAAAATCGGAGCAACGGTCTAGGAGGAGTTTGAAAAAGTATGTTTTTAAAGAAAAACAATATGGTGGACAGGAAGTTCAGCCAACTATAGCAAATGTGATATCCGTGTTCTCGGCATGACCCAAGGAATCTACTGAGACCAGTTTCATTACAATCGGTAAATATATTCAAACGTTATTAACATTTTTGTAAATTTCATAATAACTTTTGACCACAAGGTGGCACTGGTCCGAAACTTCTCAGGCTCCTTCAGGGCATTGTTCGACTCGGCATGTTTCCCCGAATCCAACGAGACCAAATTTATGATTTTTGGACAAAACCATCAGAAGTTATAAGCAAAAATGACCATTTTTCTTATCTCCGCACCAGTAGGTGGCGCTGCGCCGGAACACTGCATGATGCCTCTGGTCATGCTTGTGATGACATGTACCAAGATTGGTCTGAATACGATAAAGCGTTGCGGAGATACAGCTTTATGTCCATTTTCGCAAGCACTATGCACAATTCGTTCGCTTATTTTACGAAAACGGTTTGAGGAATTGACTTGAATTCCATAACTTTTTCTTGGCATGCTCTGAAGATGATCTGGTTCAATTTTCATGAAAATCGGAGTAACGGCCTAGGAGGAGTTCGAAAAAGTATGTTTTTCAGGAAATTCAAAATGGCGGAAAAATTTTCATGACGGAAAATGACGTCATATGGTACAGTCGATTCGTCTTGAGCCAAGGAATCAGGGGGGAAAAGAATTTTGTTTCTAGCCCTTACGGTTCAAAAGTTATTAACATAAACATAAGTGCAACTTTGGACAGCTGGTGGCGCTAAAGGGATTGAGTTAGAGACTCCAAATTTGCTATGGACAAAGGGCAGACTGTCCTCTAACTGTGTGCCAAATTTCATAACTTTCCCGCAAGCGGTTCTATGGGCTGCCATAGACTTCAAGAGCGGAAGAAGAAGAAGAAGAAGAAGAAGAAGAAGAAGAAGCGTACGGAACGCCAACAATAACAATAGGTGCCTAAGCACCTTCGGTGCTTGGCCCCTAATAAGCGTACGGAACGCCAACAATAACAATAGGTGCCTAAGCACCTTCGGTGCTTGGCCCCTAATAAAAAAAAAAAAAAGAACGCCAACAGATACAATAGGTGCCTCCGCACCTTCGGTGCTTGGCCCCTAATAAGCGTACGGAACGCCAACAATAACAATAGGTGCCTAAGCACCTTTGGTGCTTGGCCCCTAATAAATATAGCTGCAAGCAGCAATTACGGGGCCAAGCACAAAAACGGCACAAGAAGCAAGCCAACACGACTGGGAGCATCAGGCTAACTGCAGCAGTGAGCAATTAAAGACCTATTAAGATAATTTTAGGCAAAAGAGCTGATAAATAATAAAAAAATGAGGATTTACTGTTTCATCACTTTCGACCAATAGGTGGCGCTGTGACCAAATTAATGTGGTATGGTCAGAGTGAGGTGACAATGACAATCGCAAAGTTTGGTGTCAATATGTCAAAGCATTGCAGAGATACAGCTTCAAGAGTCGTTTTTGCATCATGCCTCAGATTTGTTGCTCCGGTGTACGAAAACGGTTTGACATATCGACTTGAAATCCATAACTTTTTGTCTGCATGGTCTGAAAATGATACGGTTCGATTTTGGTGAAAATCGGAGCAACGGTCTAGGAGGAGTTCGAAAAAGTATGTTTTTAAAGAAAAACAATATGGTGGACAGGGAGTTCAGCCAACTATAGCAAATTTGATATCCGTGTTCTCGGCATGACCCAAGGAATCTACTGAGACCAGTTTCATTACAATCGGTAAATATATTCAAACGTTATTAACATTTTTGTAAATTTCATAATAACTTTTGACCACAAGGTGGCACTGGTCCGAAACTTCTCAGGCTCCTTCAGGGCATTGTTCTGATGACCCATACCGAGTTTCGTAATGATACTTGAATGCGTTCATAAAATAGGTGGCGCTGCGCCGGAACACTGCATGATGCCTCTGGTCATGCTTGTGATGACATGTACCAAGTTTGGTCTGAATACGATAAAGCGTTGCGGAGATACAGCTTTATGTCTATTTTCACAAGCACTATGCACAATTCGTTCGCTTATTTTACGAAAACAGTTTGAGGAATTGACTTGAATTCCATAACTTTTCTTGGCATGCTCTGAAGATGATCTGGTTCAATTTTCATGAAAATCGGAGTAACGGCCTAGGAGGAGTTCGAAAAAGTACGTTTTTCAGAAAATTCAAAATGGCGGAAAAATTTTCATGACGGAAAATGACGTCATATGGTACAGTCGATTCATCTTGAGCCAAGGAATCAGGGGGGAAAAGAAGTTTGTTTCTAGCCCTTACGGTTCAAAAGTTATTAACATAAACATAAGTGCAACTTTGGACAGCTGGTGGCGCTAAAGGGATTGAGTTAGAGACTCCAAATTTGCTATGGACAAAGGGCAGACTGTCCTCTAACTGTGTGCCAAATTTCATAACTTTCCCGCAAGCGGTTCTATGGGCTGCCATAGACTTCAAGAGCAGAAGAAGAAGAAGAAGAAGAAGAAGAAGAAGAATAAGCGTACGGAACGCCAACAATAACAATAGGTGCCTAAGCACCTTCGGTGCTTGGCCCCTAAAAAAAAGAAATCTAACGGATACAATAGGTGCCTCCGCACTTTCGAAAAAGTATGTTTTTAAAGAAAAACAATATGGTGGACAGGAAGTTCAGCCAACTATAGCAAATTTGATATCCGTGTCCTCGGCATGACCCAAGGAATCTACTGAGACCAGTTTCATTACAATCGGTAAACATATTCAAACGTTATTAACATTTTTGTAAATTTCATAATAACTTTTGACCACAAGGTGGCACTGGTCCGAAACTTCTCAGGCTCCTTCAGGGCATTGTTCTGATGACCCATACCGAGTTTCGTAATGATACTTGAATGCGTTCATAAAATACAGCACTTTAGCACAAAATTCAAAATGGACGACGGCCAAAATGGTTGAAATGGGAAAATTGGATATCATTCGACTCAACATGACTCCCTGAATCCAACGAGACCAAAGTTATGATTTTTGGACAAACCCATCTGAAGTTATAAGCAAAAAAAAACATTTTTCTTATCTCCGCACCAGTAGGTGGCACTACGATGAAACGCTGCATGATGCCTCATGTCATGATTTTGATGAGATGTACCAAGTTTGGTCTAAATATGATAAAGCATTGCGGAGATACAGGTTCAAGAGTTTGTTTTGCATCATGCCTTAAATTCGTTGCTCCGGTATACGAAAACGGTTTGACGTATCGACTTGAAATCCATAACTTTTGTCGGCATGGTCTGAAGATGACACGGTTCAATTTTGGTGAAAATCGGAGCAACGGTCTAGGAGGAGTTCGAAAAAGTAGGTTTTTGAAGAAAAACAATATGGCGGACAGGAAGTTTAGCTGACTATGGCAAATTTGATATCTATGTTCTCAGCATGACCCAAGGAATCTACTGAGACCAGTTTCATTACAATTGGTGAATACAGTCAAAAGTTATTAGCATTTTTGTAAATTTTGTTATAACTTTTGACCACAAGGTGGCGCTGGTCCGAAACTTCTCAGCCTCCTTCAAGGCATTGTCCTGATGACCCATACCGAGTTTCGTAACGATACGCTAATGCGTTCGTAAAATACAGCATTTTAGCACAATATTCAAAATGGCTGACGGCCAAAATTGCCAATATGGGTAAATTGGATATCATTCGACCCGGCATGTTTCCCCGAATCCAACGAGACCAAATTTATGATTTTTGGACAAAACCATCAGAAGTTATAAGCAAAAATGTCCATTTTTCATATCTCCGCACCAGTAGGTGGCGCTGCGCCAGAACACTGCATGATGCCTCTGGTCATGCTTGTGATGACATGTACCAAGTTTGGTCTGAATACGATAAAGCAGTGCAGAGATACAGCTACAAGAGTGTGTTTTACAACATGCCTCAAATTCATTGCTCCGGTATACGAAAACGGTTTTACGTATCGACTTGAAATCCATAACTTTTTGTCGGCATCGTCTGTAGATGATACATTTCAATTTTGGTGAAAATCAGAGCAAAGGTGTAGGAGGAGTTCGAAAAAGTAGGTTTTTAAAGAAAAACAATATGGCGGACAGGAAGTTCAGCCGACTATAGCAAATTTGATATCTATATTCTCAACATGACCCAAGGAATCTACTGAGACCAGTTTCATTACAATCGGTTAATATAGTCAAAAGTTATTAGCATTTTTGTAAATTTTGTTATAACTTTTGACCACAAGGTGGCGCTGTGCCGAAACTTCTCAGGCTCCTTCAGGGCATTGTCCTGATGACCCATACCGAGTTTCATAATGATACGCTAATGCGTTCGTAAAATACAGCATTTTAGCACATAATTCAAAATGGCCGACGGCCTAAATGGCCGAAGTGAGAAAATTGGAAATCATTCGACTCGGTATGATTCCCCGAATCCAACGAGACCAAATTTATGATTTTTGGACAAACCCATCAGAAGTTATAAGCAAAAATAGCCATTTTTCATATCTCCGCACCAGTAGGTGGCGCTGCGCTGAAACACTGCATGGTACCTCAGGTCATGCTTGTGATGACATGTACCAAGTTTGGTCTGAATACGATAAAGCGTTGCGGAGATACAGCTTTATGTCCATTTTCGCAAGCATCATGCACAATTCGTTCGCTGATTTTACGAAAACGGTTTGAGGAATTGACTTGAATTCCATAACTTTTTGTCAGCATGGTCTGAAGATGATCTGATTCAATTTTCGTGAAAATCGGAGTAACGGCCTAGGAGGAGTTCGAAAAAGTACGTTTTTCAGAAAATTCAAAATGGCGGAAAAATTTTCATGACGGAAAATGACGTCATATGGTACATTCGATTCGTTTTGACCCAAGGAATCAGGGGGGAAAAGAATTTTGTTTCTAGCCCTTACGGTTCAAAAGTTATTACCATAAACATAAGTGCAATTTTGGACAGCTGGTGGCGCTAAAGGGATTGAGTTAGAGACTCCAAATTTGCTATGGACAAAGGTCAGACTGTCCTCTAACTGTGTGCCAAATTTCACAACTTTCCCGCAAGCGGTTCTATGGGCTGTCATAGACTTCAAGAGCGGAAGAAGAAGAAGAAGAAGAAGAATAAAAAAAAAAAAAAAAAAGAACGCCAACGGATACAATAGGTGCCTCCGCACCTTCGGTGCTTGGCCCCTAAATATAGCTGCAAGCAGCAATTACGGGGCCAAGCACAAAAACGGCACAAGAAGCCAGCCAACATGGCTGGGAGCATCAGACCAACAGCAGCAGTGAGCAATTAGAAAAAAAGTTATTAGCATTTTTGTCAATTTTGTTATAACTTTTGACCACAAGGTGGCGCTGGTCTGGAACTTCTCAGGCTCCTTCAGGGCATTGTCCTGATGACCCATACCAAATTTATGAATTTTGGTAAAACCTATCAGAAGTTATAAGCAAAAATAGTCATTTTTCATATCTCCACTCCAGTAGGTGGCGCTGCTCTGAAACACTGCATGATGCCTAAGGTCATGCTTGTGATGACATGTACGAAGTTTGGTCTGAATATAATAAAGCATTGCGGAGATACAGGTTCAAGAGTTTGTTTTGCATCATGCCTTAAATTCGAATCTACTGAGACCAGTTTCATTACAATTGGTGAATACAGTCAAAAGTTATAGGCATTTTTGTAAATTTTGTTATAACTTTTGACCACAAGGTGGCGCTGTGCCGAAGCTTCTCAGGCTCCTTCAGGGTATTGTGCTGATGACCTATACCAAGTTTTGTAAAGATACGTTAATGCGTTCATAAAATACAGCATTTTAGCACAAAATTCAAAATGGCCGACGGCCAAAATGGCCGAAGTGGGAAAATTGGATATCATTCGACTCGGCATGATTCCCCGAATCCAACGAGACCAAATATATGATTTTTGGACAAACCCATCAGAAGTTATAAGCAAAAATACCCACTTTTCATATCTCCGCACCAGTAGGTGGCGCTGCGCCGAAACGCTGCATGGTGCCTCAGGACATGCTTGTGATGACATGTACCAAGTTTGGTCTGAATATGATAAAGTGTTGCAGAGATACAGCCTTACTTCTATTTTCACAAGCACTACGTACAATTCGTTCGCATGTTTTTCGAAAACGGTTTAAGGAATCAACTTGAATTCCATAACTTTTTGTCAGCATGGTCTGAAGATGATCTGATTCAATTTTCATGAAAATCAGAGTAACGGCCTAGGAGGAGTTCGAAAAAGTACGTTTTTCAGAAAATTCAAAATGGCAGAAAAATTTTCATGACGGAAAATGACGTCAATCGATTCGATCGATTGTATAAATAACCCTTAAATAGACAAAACTTTCAGGTTTATGAACATAGGCTAGCCTACCTGAAAGAAATGCACGGGATGGATCCATCTAGGGCTTTTTTCTTTTTCGCTTCTCATCGCCAGACAGCAGTTGCATTTTTTTGCGGGAATAGTTGTCACAATTAAGTTTTCAGCCAGCAGCAAACTCGAGGTGAGGTGGGGCGTGGCGCGCACGCGTGCGTGCGGCCATGAATGGCGTGTCGCGGAGTGAGGGATCTGAACTCAACAAAGCCGACCTGATATAGTATTTTTTTTTTTTATTTGTTTTATACAGTAAATATATTTGTTTGACAGGGAAGCTGTGCGCAAACAGTTATATATATTCATTTATTAAAAAAAAAAAAAAAAAAAAAAAAAAAAAAAAGCACCCCAGAAAAAAGGGCACTTTCTCTCCAGGAAGAAAAAGGGCAGGGGCTCAAGCCCCTTTTTTGTCTATGTGTGCACGTGCCTGATCAGCACTAGTGTATTATATTTAAATGAGTAATTCAGATATAATGTCGTGAGTGTTGTTGAACATGCAGAATATGAAGGCTTCAGGAATGATCTGATAGATTCCTCTGATATCAGACTGAGACTCAGATTAACCTGTGCAGAGACAGACATCTGCTGGCATACAGAGGAACTGCAGACTCACACATGAGAAGTTATTCACTGCTCATTAACACTCCTGCATATTCAAACGTGGTATCAAGGCATCACTTCAGCATTACAGTGGATTTGTTAATGTTAAAAAAGAAAAAAAGTGTTAATAGTTTGGAATAATATTAGGAGGGGGAAAAAGAATTTAAATGTTTAGAAGAACTATTTTAATAGAAAATGTTCACCTCTCACATTTGATTTGTTCATTGTTTTTTGTTGCTGTAATATATGAACAGTTCTCAGATTTGTTTGTTGGTTTGTTTTTTGTTTTTTTTACACAATACACTTTTAAGAAAAAAAGGTTCATTGGTGTTCTATATATAACCCTGGAGTTCTTGATTTATTTTTAAATAACCCTTTATGCCAAAAAAGGTTCTATGTAAGGAGAAATGTCTTAAATGACTGCTTTCATGTTTAATGATTTTTTTTCTAGTGATAAAGTATGTTTACGAACTGCTAAATTCATAAAATGCAATCAAAATTTAACAAATGAATTAAAACAAATTATTTAATTAAAACAAAATCCATAAAATGGTCCCATGTTGGAACTCCTAAAAGGTTCTGTATATGAAGTGCCTGACATTCTAACCTTTTCTTCTAAGAGTGTAGTATCATTAATGTATCTATTATAGTAAATATAATAATTAATATTAACACTATAAATTACTATATATTCCTTTGTTTGGGGTGTACCATAAAGCTTGCATGATAAAATGTCGGTAATGCGTGTGCAACTGGCAGTCATATATTTATTTGCAGAACCACAGTAATTTTCTTCAAATCTGCCAGTGACTGAGGGTTCCAGGTAAGTAGATACGAAGCTTTAGTTTGCCACCTACGCTCTGTTTTTTATGCATCGTCATCACTGTCGCACATTCTCATTGGTTTGCTGGCATATGCGGGATTTAATGTGCTGTCCTGGAGGACCCCCAGCCCTGCACATTTTGTATGTCTCCCTATTTCTGACACACCCATTTCAGGTCTTGTTGTCTCTTCTAATGAGCACATGAGTTGAATCAGGTGTGATATATGAGGGAAACATACAAAATGTGCAGGGCTGGGGGTCCTCTAGGACAGGTGTGGGAACCACTGTACTAGGGTAAGCTGTCTGCGAATTGCTTTCCCAAGGGGAAACATTTGCTGCTGCTGCCAGATTTCAATCTCCAAAAATCACATTGTATTGGATACAAAACTAACTAGACTAAATCAAATGAAAAAGTCATAACTGAAACTATTTTCATAGTATTTTATTTTCTCCATAGGGACAAAAACTTATAGGCTACGAGTTTGGAATCGGTGGTCTTCGTTTGTTAATGGCACCCATTTGCATTATTTCAAAGTATTTTTTTAAAAGAATACTTATATTTTTATTTATTTATGGGTGTAGCATATGCACACTTATCAGGACAGTCAATAAAATCTGGAATCTTCAGAATGCTTTTAGCATGATGGACTGTGTTGTAAATCTCACATCGGCACCGGCCGGTCCAGAAAAAGACACTTTGACACGTTTGTTACTCTGTCAGAAATTAAACAGAGGGCCCCATTTCCTAGCTCTTGGGACATCAAAGGGCCCCTCATGTGGACTAAGTGCCAGATCACATTCCAACACACACCACACACACACAGACACACACAAAAACCCACACAAACATGTTTAGAGATTGTATGTACAGCTATTCTCAAAATATGACTGGGCCAAAATGTACCCGTCATGTATGTCAAGTGCATGTATGTTTCCTAATGTTTAGACTTAGTTTAAATGACTGTATTTGTGCTAGTGTTCGTTTTAATGATGGAATTTTGTCTGTAAACCATAACTTCTTTTACATGCTTTTCTTATCTGTCAAGTTTGGATTCATTTTAAAGCTCTTTCCACGTCTCATTCACCTATGTGTGTCACATGGCTGTCAAATGCATTGTTGCTGTCAAATGCATTTTAATGGTACTATGAAGAAAATACACTCCTATCTGATACGTCCATAAATTATGCAAATCAAGCCACAAGACAAAGGAAAAATTTGCCCGCCAACTTTGCACCTATGTCATTGGCTATTCCACCTCAAGGAGGTGTGTCGGCTTGTCTGTCATAAAAGAGGAGCACCAGGATTTTCCTGTGTGTTCTCCCGATTCCCCTGAATCATCCCTCGCCCACTCACGCACGTCTCTCCCGGACGTCACGGCAATGCGCTTCCATCGCGCTCATCTTTCGGGACCACCATCTCTCCGGCGAAACTAACTTTCACGTCCTCAGTTCAAACCCTCCCGCGGAAACGGAAGAAGCCAATGAACTGCAGCAGCACTGAACCATAGACTGAACCGAAACTCAGCAAGCAAACTGATGCAAGTACCATTTCTGAATATTAGATAACTAATTGCTGTGCTGGCTCTCAGCAAAGGACTGTTAGTAAGTTTGCCACCTCTCTTCTCTCTTTCCCTTTCTTTACTTTCACTTCTGTATATATGTATCTACCCTGTGTATAGCCGTATAACCTTTGTATTATTAATTTTACATATTAAATACCTTATATCCATGCTTTTTGTTCTTTTGCTCATTCAACAAAACCAGGTCACTTTAACGTTTCGATTCTAGCACAATCGCTTTACGTTTGATGCTATCATAGGAATTTATCCTCGTGGCCAGAGGATAACATTTCCTTTATAATAGTCTGTGGAAAACTTACCGGTTTGCTGGACAAACTGATAGTTTCTCTAAATAATTATTATTATTATTAAACCAGAACTAATCATATATGTAATTGATCTGAATATTATAATTCGTTGTAATTAATTCACAATATATGCTTAATTTCCCCTTGGGTCGGTATATGCATCATAATTAATTATAAAGCTTTATGATTTATTATATTCATATATCCAACCCATAAATTGATTAATAACTGTACAAATTCGCTACATGGGTTTAATTAATTATTATTTATAATAGGCTACTAATAGGCCTATTTGTTATGTTTTACTTATTTTTAATCATTAATTAAAAATATACACTTCTGGCATACATTTAAACTGATACCTGTCTTAGTGGGGTTTTTTGTTGTTTACTTTATACTATACACAGGCATACTGTTTTAACAGTCATGAAGTTCTCAAATGTTGAACCTACTCAAGACAGTATGCGATTTGAGATGCAGTACGGGAAAGGACAGCTACAAAGGAAGAGGTGCACAGTCTGCCCAAAAGTTATGCTTAGAAAGGTGCAAGTCTTATGTGAAATGTTCCGTCTCTGAAATGTGTGAAGGTTCTGAATACTATATAGCAGATCTATAAGTTTAGAGTTTGTTTAGAAAAAGTACAACTACTGCATTTTAAAAAAGAATAAATTTAATCTTTTGTAATGCATAGAGGCCTATACGAGGAAAGTGTACAAATAAACACGTTTGATTTAATCAAACATTTGTGTATCGTCGATTATTTTAATTATTTCATTAATAGGACCTTTTTTAACAACAAGAAGAAAACCATTCAATCCAGTATGGGTCATTTTGACCCCCTTTATGCATTGATGTAGTGTTTTTGGTTCATGAATTCTAGTGTTAAATAGTTTGTTTTTCCACAGTTACAGCAGAAATTGTGAAGCTTATTTTTGTTACAACACTTATGAATCATTTTACACTTACAAACTGAGTAAAAGTTTGTTACTTCATTTAAAGCATCTAAATCATCCTTTTGAGGTAAAACTTCTATTTGAAGTTTCAAAAGAAATTTAGCAATGAAAGGTTTTACCCCTAAATGACATCTCACAAATGTGACAGCAGAGATGGATGCCTCACCACAACCACAAACCGCTTTGGGTGAAGAACCGGATTAACTCACCAGTCACATTTACTCACATGAGAGCAGAGATGTTCACAAGTCTTTTATCTGGAGTCCGAGTCAAGTCTGAAGTCTTTTATCTGGAGTCCGAGTCAAGTCTGAAGTCTTTATCACTGGAGTCTGAGTCAAGTCTCGAGTCTTTTGTCACGAGTCCGAGTCGAGTCTCGAGCAGGGATGGGCAGTATTTCAGATACATGTATTTAAAATACGTATTTGAAATACAAAATACTATTTTGTATTTTGTATTTTAAAGCCTTTGGAAAAAATCAAATGTAATTTGTATTTAAATACATTTAAGATGAGTATTTTTGTATTTTCAAAATACTCAAAATACTTTGAGACAGTCAACCTCTTTATCAGGGTGTTGTTTTCATGCATCAACTAGTTCAGACCAGGTTCAGACCAGGTTCAGACCAGACACGCCCCCCAATCCCCCCCTCCCCCCTAAGACACGAAACGATCGGTTTGTGTGAGAAACCGAACAGTATTTATATCATTTTTTACCTCTAATACACGACTATGTCCAACTCCGTTCAGCATCGGTTAGTGATGTCTGATCGCGCTCTGACAACGGCAGTGATATCTCGCGCATATACTTTAATGAGTGTCAGACATCACTGCCGCTGTCAGAGCGCGATCAGACATCACTGCCGCTGTCAGAGCGCGATCAGACATCACAAACCGATCGTTTCATGTCTTAGGACATCAATGTGTCGTCACGAGCCGCAGGGTTTAATTTGGATTTGTCTAAGCAAGCTTTTTTTACTCTTTTAGCCGAAGTCCCTATCTACTCCCATTATTTGGCTGACAGACAGCAGCGGTTGGAGTTAAAAATCCTCATTTGTGTTTTACTGAAGAAAAAAGTCACCTACATCTTGCGCTGGGGGCAAGCAGATAAACATCAAAATTTCATTTTTGGGTGAACTATCCCTTTAACGTTACTGCATGTTAAGCCGAGTTCAGACTGCACGATTTTAGCCCCGATTTTGGCTCGCCGACAGGTTTTGAGAAATCGCAGACAAATGCCCGAAATCACAGGCAAATCGCTGCTCGTTCACATGAGTTCGGGGAGGAGTTATAGACCACAATATCAGCAAGCATGGCTTCGTACACATAAACATTACAATGTTAGATAGGACTTTCCGCTTTCTCTTTAGCTTTGTGCAGTTGAAGCCTTATTATACTTTCGCAATTCGCATGGCTCTACGCCATGAACCTGTTACCTGCTTACTGCGCGCGCTCCTCAGTAAACCTAATCGCCTTGGCCGCCCTGCCAACAACGCTGTACTGTTCGTTCAAACCGCCGCCGACGGGAGGGTCAAAGTAAATGACAAGTCGCGTCAACCAATCGGAAGCCTCTCAAGCGAGGACCTCTACATTCCAATTGGTTGCCTCCGAACAGCGTCATAGCTCATTACCATAAAGTTAACCTGATTTCAACTCTCCTCGACGCTCTCACCGTCCAAGACGCGCCGCGCCGCGCCGCTCTCGCCGGAGCTCGCCGCCGGCTCTCATTGAAAATGAATGACTAGCGTCACTTTGACGCTCTCGCCGCCGGCGGTGTGAACACACAGTAGGCTTTTATGCTTGACGTGCTCTCCATTGTATAATTCTGTGAAAAACGACAGAGGGCGACTCTGAGTAATTGTTCTCCAAACCACCAAAAAGCAGCAATGAGAGGAAGTAGTTTGCCGAATAATTTGTCAAACACCTCTTATACTATGTCAAACACTCGTCTCATGAGAAGTTTGTGAATAAATGGATTTCTTCACATGTAAACTGATTAGGTTGTAGGTCATTTTGACGACACATGTGAAAAAGTTTTTTAGTACACTTCTTAAAGGTCCCGTTCTTCGTGATCCCATGTTTCAAACTTTAGTTAGTGTGTAATGTTGTTGTTAGAGTATAAATAAAATCTGTAAAATTTTAAAGCTCAAAGTTCAATGCCAAGCGAGATATTTTATTTAACAGAAGTCGCCTACATCGAACGGCCAGTTTGGACTACATCCCTCTACTTCCTTCTTTAATGACGTCACTAAAACAGTTTTTTGACTAACCTCCGCCCACAGGAATACACAAGAGTTGCGTTTGTAGAGTGTGTTTGTCGCCATGTCGTCGAAACGCTGTTATTTTCATCCCGCAGTCCAATCACCGGGTCTGATTCCGGCTCAAATTGATAGGGTAAAATTAAAGACATGTTTACAATAACACTGAGCGCGTGCATCTCCACGTTATGGTAAGAGGCGTGACTTTTCCGGGCATGGAGCGCTCTCTATGGCTCTGGGTGCGCTCAGAGCTGTCGAATCACAACACAGGAACCGCTGGCACAATCAGAACTCGTTACGTATTTCTGAAGGAGGGACTTCATAGAACAAGGAAGTCATCAGCCCGTTTTTATGACAGTGGAAACAGCGGTATACAGATAAGTAAATTATGTGAAAAATACTGTTTTTTTTTACACGTGAAACATGAACACATGTTATATTGCACACTATAAACACAATCAAAGCTTCAAAAAACCACGAAAAACGGGACCTTTAAACCCTACCCAAATAATCAAGTTAAACCCAGTAAACTTGAAATTGTGACTTGAGACATTAGAACAAAACATTAATATGATAACATATGTGTAACACTAAATTGAACAATACTGTGTTATATATGTTTTTTAATTCATTAATTATTTTATTTCAATTAGCGATTGTATTAAACACCGACCATTACTTTATTCATTATTTCTGCTATGCAGGCTCATTTTGTAAATGTAATCATTTTAAATTTTACAAACATGGTGCTTTATGAAAATGTAACTGGACACATTTCCAAATTGTGATTGTGTTTACCCATCTATGCAAATGTTTGTTTATGTAGAGACGAAATAATTAGGTTAATCATTGTCTGTCTCCATCAGTTTAGTGTAGTGATTGTGTGCATTTGTGATGACAATGATGAAAGATACACTACACTTTTAGTTTTATTGTTCACCAAAAAAGTGCCAAATGATTTCTAATTAAAAAAAAATTTATTTTAGATAAACGTTATATTTTCTAATTATGTATATAGAAACAAATAAACTTTACATTAAATAAATATAAAAGTTACTATACTACTCGTGTAAAAAAAGCATCAAAAGAGTTTGAAATTCAGTTTTTGCTGTGGTATCAAAACTGATATTGATAATTGTGAAACCATGCCATATATTGTCATATCACCCATCCCTATTCTTTGCTATATAGCAGAAAAGGTTCCCACAGTTTTACAGTTTTTTTAATAGTGTTCACCATAAGTAATAGACTACATTGTAACCTTGTCAGAAGTAAGTATATGAATGGCTGCTATTTTGCACTACATAAGTTTATTTGTAATTACCAGCAAGGAAGCAAGCACTTAAGAAAGAGAGAGAGAGAGAATGACAGAGAGAGAATGACAGAGAGTGCAGAAATGAGGTAAGGAATTAAAAGTCAGTAGGCCTATGTAGTTTCTTAATTCACTGTGACTATTTATAATTAGCTTAACAAATTACACATTGTCACATTGGCTTTTAATGATGGTGATAAAACATAATAAAAGTTAAAAATTAGTTTTTTGGGGGTTTTTTTGTAGTTTTTTATTTCCTACAGGGCAGGGGAAGGGAAGAGGTATATAAAATTAAAACGAAAGTTTCTAAGTAGTTGCACACATCTAAATGCTTTTTGGCATTCAGAATAGGTCCGGATAGATTTCAGCCTAATAGGGATACCTGCCCTGAATCTTCAATTTCACATGTATTTTGTGTATTTTCAAAATACAAAATACTGTATTTGTATTTAAATACATTTTCCCACACAGTATTTTGTATTTGTATTTAAATAAATTTTTCCACACAGTATTTTGTATTTGTATTTTAAATACATTTCCATGTATTTATGCCCATCTCTGGTCTCGAGTCATAAAAAAAAAATGCTCATAATCAAATCCTATATTTTATCCTAGTTGTATTATATAGACAAAATTATATGATCTTTCTATAATCTGTTT
Organism: Ancherythroculter nigrocauda; assembly: GCA_036281575.1. Classification (NCBI taxonomy): domain Eukaryota; kingdom Metazoa; phylum Chordata; class Actinopteri; order Cypriniformes; family Xenocyprididae; genus Ancherythroculter; species Ancherythroculter nigrocauda. The sequence continues at coordinate 857,347 of VTFQ01000408.1, read as the reverse complement.
AATTTGAAATTAAGGTCCTATGATGTAAGGGATAATGTACATCCAGTTTGTTACTTTATAATCCATTACAATATACAAAACAGTCGTCCTGGCAGCACGAGTAGTCATTTTCAATACAGTCCTAAGCGGACACCGATGGCGCCAGTGAGTCACGGTTTGTTATACAGTAGTTTGTTATTCAGCTTTGTTATTGACGAGTCATTATCAGAAAATATCAAACTTCGGAATGTTTAAGAATGTCATTTGAAAACTGTACACATGCTTATTGTGATACGTTAAAATATGAGCTTAATAAAGCTGGAAATAATACGAAAAGATTGATAAAACGTAGTGCTAGTTTAAAGTCTAGATTTTTTTGTTCATATTTTAACAGGCTGGCAATTCAAATGAGCCATGCAGCTACACCACAGTATAATATTGTGTGAGTTAATGTGACTAACCTTTGTGGATGCGATGTCTCATAAAATTTGATGATGTTGTTCCGGTGTCTTTAATAGAGTGCCCCAGGGATGACGCGTTTTTGTAGGCCAACCCGGAAGTTAGCGGCGCACGGTTTCCCTCGATCGAAAGCCTATGCATTTTCCCATAGACTTTTGGAAAATCGCAGAAAATAAGCTCTGTGTTTAACAAAGGGTTATGACACTTACACGTTTTGTCTATCAAGATAATCTTTACAAGTTAACACAACATTTAGATTTTGAAGTCTAAATAAAGTCGTCAGATATAAAAGGCTAACAGTAGGCTATAAACGGACTACAGCACACCATGGTCCGGATCAACGTCATCACCACCAAACTTCCTCAAACTGTATTTAAAAATAACTTATTTAAAAACATGCTCGCTGATTATGATCTGTGCTGTTATGAATACTTATCCACTTTTTCATGAGAAATGCGGTCTAAATGTCCCGTTTTCAATGATGACGTCTAAAGTCCCCGCCAAAGGAAGTAGTTCCTTTTAGCAATTTGTTGGCAACCGCCGTTTTTAAGACACAGTAAAAGTTTAAAAATCACAAGTGGGTTATAACTGGTGTGTTTTATGTCATAGATCAAAACGTTAAAGTATTTAGAGGCTTTGTTAACCACAGACCTTATTTCAGGCGATTTAGCAAAAACCTATTCAAAAACCCATAGACTTGACGGCGTTGGAACCGGAAGTCCTAAAATGCTAACTCGCTTCCGGATTTTGCCTACAAAAATGCGTCATCCCTGAGGCACTCTATTATTTTCCCACATTCTGTGCGTCTAGCTGATCTGACGTGATAAAAACCCAAAAGAACATATGGCCCAGTGGCTCCCGTCATGTTGCATGGGACTCTTATTATGACATTTCGGAGTTTACGCGCACGGACATACGTAATCAAATTCTATGACAAGAGTTCAATATACCACGACACTTAAGGAAAATATGTGACGCAGATTATAAACCATTTAAACACACACAAAATTCTTTATTTATTATATCAGTAGTTAAGTGTAAAAGACTTGAGTCGTTTTGTGTTTTGTGTGTGTGTGTGTGTGTACACGTTTTTGTGATTTATGAGGACACAAATTTGTATAATGACATGGGTTTGATATTACGACGTAAACATGAAATATGAGGACATTTCATGACTCCTCATATTTTAAATAGCTTAAACTAAACAATGTTTTATTAAAAATGTAAAAATGCAGTATAAAAACCATTACGCCTATGTAATGTCCTCACTTTGAGAGCAAAACAAACCTGTGTGTGGATGTGAAAGATTTTTAAACATTAGGCTATACCCAGCTAACAAAAAAAGGTCCCCAGGACGTCCCCTGAATGGCCTCTGCGAACGTCCCCCGAACGTCCATGTGTAGGGTCCTCTGGCTGTCCCGGGGACGTCCGCAAAGACGTCCTCCGGACGTTCACGGGACGTTCACAGGACGTTCAGCGGCCATTCGGGACGTTTAGGGGACTTTCGATTAAGTCCTCTTATTGTTTTTTATTTTACTTCTAGGTTAACAAAAGAACACAAACACGTTGTAAGGAGAAAAATACATTTATTTATTTATTATAAATGAGCAGTTTCATAATTGTTGTGCTCTTTCCGTGTGTGTGTTATGCGTTGTGCACGCGCGTCTCTCGTCAGCTGTGGTAGTCCGATGGCAGTTTTTTCGATGGCTTCTAACCTAAAACGACAAAATGAACACATTCAATAATGTTTCAGGTATCGTTTGTCTATTAAGAAACATTTGTTACTGACAATTTGGATCGTGAGACCAAGATTAGCGTACATTTGAAGATAGGCCGTAACGGTCAGCCGCGACGGACAACAACTTCAGCAAACGTTTGTAAATGTAATCTTGTCATATAATTTAAACTTTACAAGATAAACAGTGGTTATGTTAGCTAATGTCTGCTAAACTAAAATTTAAAATACCTTTTCGACCGACGAAAGAGAAAACTCAAGGCCTCATCTGAGAAAATCACCGGCAGGACCGTTAACTGTCGACGCAGCCGAGCGTTGCCATGGCTACATGCGCGTAACCTAAAGAATGACGTCACTCGATCGTCACTTGCTTGTATCTCACAGTGTGGCTATATTACACTTTTTGCCACATGCTATACCTTTCTTATGTGTAAAAATTAAAGTATTTTTTTTAAAAATAACTTTTCTTTAATAAAACCATGTTTGACAGGTATTTATGGGTATAGGAATTGTCTTACCTGTGTTATTTTCCAATTTCTTTGCCAGCAAAGTGCTTTTCCATTCTTCATCTTTTGTTTGGCTGCATTCATCAGTTGAAGTCATTAACATTATTTTATGTCCCATTCTTATATTATCCCACATCTTATATTCAGTAGCCTACTATTGGGGGGCATCATGATTTTAATGTTTAAAATGATAACTGCTGAAAGCACACATGATCTGATGACATCTTTAATTAGTTAGTAGTAGGTTGAAGCTACTGCTTCATTTTACAATGAATGGGTCAATCTACAGAAAAGTCAACTTTTCTGTCCCTTTACAGAAATATTACACTTGAAAACACTTTTTTTTATATTGAAAACATTTTTTTAAAATATTTTAATATGAAACAATATTTGAACAATTAAACCTTCTTGCGCATCAATGTGGCAGTATTTGTTTTTTAATTATAAAAATTCCAAACAGCACAGAAGTGCTCGTCCCCACAGTCATGTGGGAAAGTGCTTTATTTTGAGCTCAGAAACAGGGTTTAAATACAATAATATGCATAACTGTCAAATATATTATGTAAATGACATAAAAAACAAAAACAAATGCTGAATAAATATTATAAAATATATTAAAAAAACATAAATATATTAACAAAAATCTCTTATTTTGAAATAAAAATCACACTGTTGACATCAATTGACTACCTTCTTCCTATTTCCTGAAGATCCATGAAGAAAGACACATGGAAAGTCCACTATCTCTTTTCAGTTATCAGAAATTTTAATTAGAAAATCATAATTTCATATGAAGCTTTTAGTTGAAGTCACTGGTGTGACCTACTTTATTATTAGTGAATTTTAAAAAACTAGAATACAAATGGATTAAACTACTTAATTTAGTGAATATATAATGATTGACAACATGTGGATTGATACCTTGCAGCAGCCATAAAATGCATTTTTCATGAAAAATGTCACTGGTGTTACTGTCACTGGTGTTGTTTATAGAAAAAAAAAAACTTTATTCAAAGCTATTTATTTAGTTATTTTGCATAAAATAGCACTAAATAATGTGATTCTAACTTTTTTCCTATTGTTAATCCTCCTTTGGTCAGATATGGCTAAATTGAGGGTATTTGGCTAAACTGAGAAGCTGAGAAGCAGCGACTTTATGGACAGCGTATTTTATAGACATTTTTAAAATGTTGTTTATGATCTTTTACTGACTGCTTTCACTAAGTGTCAATGAAAACTCTTTGATTGTATAAAAAATGTAAAAAAATTAGTCTCCTCTCCTTGATTAGTTGAAGAATAAGCTATCTTTGGTCGTATCTGTCACTGGTGATTCATTGTGTCACTGTTGTTACTGTTTTTTGTCTGTCTCATTAAATAAAATGTGTCATATGTGACATGATAATACTTTTACATTCATTGAATTCTGCTAAACTCAAGAATTAAGATGTAAAGGATTGCATTATTTGTTTATAACTGTTTTTCAAATATTTCCATTGTTATAGCAAATACATGCATAATTAATTTTAGCATAATTCAATCACTTTTAACTAACCTGATTGAAAAAAAAAACACAATCTCCTTATTTTTTTCATTATCTTTTTTTCTGTAACTCTGACTGCATGTGCTGAAAAAAAATGAGAAATATAATTTCATAAAAATGTTTAAAATGCCAGAGAAGTATGGTAACACCAGTGACAAAAAAATGGTACATGCTGTCTTTAAATGCACAAAATAATAATAATAATAATAATAATAATAATAATAAATCATAAAGCTGTCATTTGTATTCATAAAGTCAATGTGTAATATAATAATGTGGTCTAAGTTTAAACGTTAGAAAAATAAATACATTTTAAGACATTTTGTCATACCAAAAGTGGACTTTTCTGTAGAATGACCCGAATTCAACTATTTTTACTTGAAGTAAAACCATAATATCAACCTGCACAACAAAACAATCATGGTTTCTGTAAATCCATTATCATGTTTAAAGGGATTTTTAAGGAACACAACCTCCTTTAAATCCAGTAGGTTTAGTTTCATTTGCCCTTTGTCTGAGTTTCAAGGTGTCAGGTCTGTTGATAAAAGGCAACGCTGTTTTTTTTTATTTTTATAAGTGTTATGTAAAATACCAGATGAGGGACGTCAGGACTTTCGCAAACTGGCAAGGACTTGAATGTCCTCCGAACGTCCGTCAGCGAACGTTACAAAGCGGACCAAACGCGGACGTCCCCCGAACGTCCGGCGAACGTCCGCCAGCGAACGTCCGCCAGCGAACGTTAAAAAGCGGACCAAACGCGGACGTCCCCCGAACGTCCGCCAGCGGACGTTACAAAGCGGACCAAACGCGGACCTTAACGGACGTTCACAACGTCCGGGGGACGTCCCTTGTTTGCTGGGTACAAACACTCATTTCCAAATATTAACAACTCACTTGCAGAAAAAGCATAAATGTACTGAAGTGAGCCTTCAGTATATATCTCCGACTGTCTCAGGAAACTTGACTCTCAGAGTGAATGAAACCATAACCACATGCAGATGAATGAAAGCATAAGCGTAATTGTCCATTCCTGATTATTACATATAGTGCTTGATTGGTCCCGGTTAAATACTTCACTAAAATTCTCCCACATGGTACTTTTCTTTCCTTCATTTTGTTTTGTTTTTAAGAGCCAATTTACACAACACCATTTTCAAATAAAAACAGAAAGCTTTTCATGCGTTTTGGCCGTTCATTAACACAACAACAGGGTTTTAGGGGCCTGGAAGCACAAACTAAAGAAACTGTTCTAGACTTAAAGTCATTTGCTCCAATAGTTGCAATACATCCAACGCCACCTTGGTTAGTTCAACCTGAAGTTAAAGCTGCATGAAAAAATTTAAGGAAAATGGCATTAGCCTGGGTAACGATGAAACAGATACATATGTTCTGACGCAATGGTGGTTCCTAAGTTTACAATAATTGGAAACAAATAGAAGTGACATTTTAACAAATCATGATTACATTATTTTACGACATTCAAATCTTAAACACACATTACAGATTATAGGGAAACATAACACAGGTTTATGTGATATGGTTTATGGGTCATTCTACAGAAATGTCCACTTTTCTGTCCCTAGCCTTTACAAATATTACACTTGAAAAACACTTTAGGATTACAATTTATTTATATTTTAAAATGAAACAATATGTTATTTGAACAATTACACCTTCTTGAGCCATCAATGTGGCAATATTTGTTTTTTAATTAATTATATAGAATTCCAGGCACCACAGAAGTGCTCATCCCCACAGTCATGTAGGAAAAGTGCTTTATTTAGAGGCTAGAAACTGTATTTTATTTTAAATTGTAGAAAAAAAAAATGTATACAAAACTATCAAATATATGATGTAAATAACATTAAAAAACAAAACAAAATGGTGAATAAATATTATAAAATATATAATGAAAGTAGTGGTCCCCTGGAGTTGTGTCACTGGTGTTACCATTTAACAGAAATCTCTTATTTTGAAATAAAAATCACACTGATGACATCACTTGACTTCCTTTTTCCTATTTCTTGATTCTTGAAGATCTATGAAGAAAGGCCCATGGAAAGTCCACTGCCTCTTTTCAGTTATTAGAAATTTTCTTATTTATCTCATGAATTCATATGAAGCCTTTAGTTAAACTCACTGGTATGACCTACTTTATTGTCATGGAATTTAAAAAAAAAAAAAAAAAAAAAAAAAAAAACTAGAATACAAATGGATTAAACTACTACCATGATTGACAACATGTGGGCTGCGTTCAGCCCCGACAAAACGTTGCAAAACGTTTTTTAAATGGAAACGGTGGCGTGTTGAACACCCTGTTCTGATGACGCAAGAGTTGCAACTATGGCAGCTGAGAAGGCCATTCTTTGTGTTCTTTTTTAATAATTTTCGGAGCCTGATGAAGTCGGTATAAATACGTGTTTAATACTACAAAATACGGTCGATGTTACAGTCACTGCCCTTGCCGTCCAGAATAAAAGAGAACATCCTATTGTGAGAGACATTAATACCCATTGTGCGAGCTGTCTCTTTAATACCGCGCGGTTTATATACATCTTGCCACTGATTGGGCTGACATTTCTGACACACCCTTTACAGACAGCGTATTTTACAGACATTTTTTAAAATGTTGTTTATGATCTTTTACTGACTGCTTTCACTAAGTGTCAATGACAAGTCTTTGATTGTATAACAAATGTAACAATTTAGTCTCATCTACTTAATTACCAGAGAAACAAGCGCGCCGCCATCTTTATAAAATTGTCTTTGAACTTCCTTTTTGCGGTAGCTCTGTACATTTCTATGGCATCGCTGTCAAAGAATAATTAGTTGGTTAAGTGGATTTACTTGTTGTAGAGTTAATGAAAGTTATCATGAGCATTGTTATGTTTAAAGCAGATGTCTTAACAAATGTCAGTAGATCGGGAAGATTTTAAAACGAGCAGTTCATTCATAAATGTAATATCGCTGTGGAAATACAAACCGGAAGTCAAAAGACAACGAGCGCAACGCTGAAAAGGGGCGGGGCTACATAAGGTCTATAAGGATCTTTGGTCTTATATGTCACTGGTGATTCATTGTGTCACTGGTGTTACTGGGTTTTTTTTCTGTCACATTAAATGTGTCGCATATGACATGATAATAATTTTACATCCATTAAATTTATGCTACATTTAAGAATTAAGATTTAAAGGACTGCATTACTTAACTGCTTTTCAAATATTTTCATTGTTGTAGCAAATAGGCTACACGGTTGCGCAAATGATCTAACATCATTCAATCACACTTTTAACAAACCTTATTAAAATAAATAAAACCTAACCTCCTTATTTGTTGCATTGTCATTATTTTTTCTGTAACTCTGACTGCATGTGCTAAAAAAGTGAGAAATAATATTTTGTAAAATCCTTTGATACTGCCAAAGAAGTAAGCCCCTAAAGGGATGTGGTGGTGGAAAAAAATTAGGAGGGAAAGAAATTTTAAGTGCTGGTGGAAAAAAAAATTGGGATGGGAGGATTTTTTTTCAAATCTGTTGCGTTCCCTCGCAAAACTTTTGCGTTCCCAAGCAAAGATATTTGCGTTCCCTCGCAAAGTTATAATCGTTCCCTTGCTGTGAGCTCAGACAAACACTTCCTCTTAATGTCCCGCTGGCTGGCAGTAGTGTTTCAGTTAGTAACATACGTTAATAATGCACACAAATAATGCGCAGCTCTTAGAGTTTGAACTTGTTGGACTCAAATATAAAGAAATGTAGTCAGTGCTTATGTCAAGCAGTTCAGTAAAGTTGGCAATATATTCACAGATTCGAGCTTCCCGGATTAATAACTCGTAAGCTAAACGTTGTTAAAACACAAAGCAGCTACTTCCAATCATAGTAACCTAGACAACAAGCTACAAAAACCCAATTTTCATCAAATATGCTTTATAATAAATTGGTCTTTGTATGAGCAGGCGGCGGAGATACACGTCTGAAGGGACCGTCTGAAAAGTGCAAAACCCAAAACCCTTTTGCTCATTTTATATTATGAAAAATATTCAATAACTCCACTGTAACACACTGTACTGTCACCAAATTTAGTTCATACATCACTGCTCTCCTACGTGTATCTCCGCCACCTGCTCATAGAGACCAATTTATTATAAAGCATATTTGAAGAAAATAGGGTTGTTGTAGCTTGTTGTCTAGGTTACTATTATTGGAAGTAGCTGCATTTGTGTTTTAACAACGTTTAGCTCAGTATTAATCTGATGCTCGATTCTGTGAATATATTGCCAACTTTACTGAACTGCTTGACATAAGCACTGACTACATTTCTTAATATTTGGGTCCAATAAGTTCAAACTCTTAAGAGCTGCGCATTATTTGTGTGCATTATTAACGTATCCCAGATAGCACACGTACGTCTGCAAGACGTCTGTTAAAGATCACTTCATCTGGAAAGCATCTGCTGTTTACAAACATCTAATAGACGTCTTTAAGATGTCAGTTTTACATACATTCTAAATCATAAACATCTTAAAGACGTCTTCTAAACGTCTATTTGACATCTGACAGGATACGTCCTATAGACGTATTCCAGATGAGCAAACACCCTAAATAATACGTCTTCCAGACGTAAACACGCACATCAAATAGACGTCTCCGAGATGTACGTGTGCTATCAGGGATGTTACTAACTGATACTGCCAGCCAGCGGGACATTAAAGAGGAAGTGTTGTCCGAGCTCACAGCAAGGGAACGATTATAACTTTGCGAGGGAACACAAATATCTTTGCATGGGAACGCAAAAGTTTTGCGAGGGAATGCAAATATCTTTGCGTGGGAATGCAAAAGTTTTGCGAGGGAACGCAAATATCTTTGCGAGGGAATGCAAAGTTTCTCGGGGGAACGCAAAAGTTTTGCAAGGGAACGCAAAAGATTTGAAAAAAAAAAAAATCCTCCCATCCCCAAATTTTTTTCCACCAGCACTTAAAATTTCCTTCCTTCCTAATTTTTTTTCCACCACCACGTCCCTTTAGGGCTCCGTAGTAAGGTAACACCAGTAAGACAAAAAATGGTACGTGCGGTCTTTAAATATATGCACACAAATACAACAACAACAACAAATCATTAAGCTGTCATTTATGTGTATTCATAAAGTCAAAGGGTAATTGAATAATGTGGTCTAACTTTAAATGTTAGATAAAGAAATACATTTTAAGACATCTTGCCATACCAAAAGTGGACATTTCTGTAGAATGACCCTTATGTGTTTAATAGAGGATACAGTGGAGCATTTATTGATGGTATATGTAATGCATATGAAAGAGAAAGGATGAATCTTAAGGAAGAATTGCAATCTTTAGGATAAGAATAATTCACAATAAGTAGGCTAATAGCTAAACAATGGTTAAAATGCGGGAAAACAAATGATTGCAATCGTGAGATTTATTAGAATTAGTGGATTAAAAATTGGAATATAGGGATTACGTGAGAAATGTTGAATTTATAATCCATCCCAGTAGGTGGCGGTATGCTTTTGTGAAGTTGTTTTGCAACCCGCTGTGAAACCAAAAGAAGAAGAAGAATCAACCTCACTGTACTTCTTACGTGATCGTACTACAATCAATAGTCGTAAAGTCACTGCATTTTAAGGGTAGGATAGGCTATCTGAAACTTCTACTGAAGAGAATATGAAATCATCATGCATCATCTAGGGAACCCGTCTTTATTTTTGTCACGAGGTAATGAGTAGTTAAAAACTCTGCTGCTTTCTGTGTAATCTGCACTGGGACCCATGCCTAAAAGGTAATTGCTATTCATTTAGTCTTAGATTGTAGTTTTCACACTTAAAATGATTTTTTTTTAAATTATTTTTTCTTTTACTGCTGCTGAAATAGAGATGTCTTATTATTATTATTACTATTATTATTATTATGTTGGCTTGAGAAAGCCAACACGGTGTTCTTTGATTTAAACTTATTATTATTATATAATTATTATTCTGAGGCTAAAATTTTTGACTAAAGTTTTCAAACTATAATCACCAAACTCGGGCCAGACCTTCAGACTGTTCTGACTTTTAGTGTGCTAAAAAAAAAACGATGATCAAAACTCATTGAAAAAATCCCATAGGCTTACATTGACGGAATGTTCAGTTCAAATGAGCCAAGACTCTTCAAACTCCAACTGTCTCCGTAAGCTCATGTAAGCTTACATCTAATATTTCTAAGCCATTTAGATTCACTTAAGCTTCCATTCTATTATTTATAATCTATCTATCTATCTATCTATCTAGAACTTAGCATGTTATGGTAACAATGTGATTATTATACATTCCAGCAACTACATAGCAACACCCTAGCAACCTGCCCATGTGCCCTAGCAACCACCCTGAGTACCCTAGCAACTGCTTAGCAACACATTAACAACCACCCTGAGTATCTATCTATCTAGCAACACATATCAGAACTTAAGGGAACACAAGTAATTAAGGGAAATATATAATGACAGCCTTAAGGTTCCTTAAGTAGACCCTTAGGTTTTTCTTTTCTTGCAGCCCATGTTTCACTAAGGGTACCCTTAACCTTTATTTAACCTTAACTTTCATGCAACCGGGCAACTGATGTGCGCTGAAGCACGATACGATCTTTCTTCAAAGGCAGATTGTGGAGACAATCTAAAATCGTCATATCGCACACCCCTATATGTATATGTGCAGGTATGTGTATAGTGTGTGTGTGTGTGTGTGTGTATGTATGCAGGGGCCTAAAAATAACACTCACCAAGTGCCAAATTCGAGTGAAAATCGGCATTGGTGAATAAATGATGTCACTCATCAGTTGGCCAGTAAAATTTTTATGAATTCTAACAATGCATGAACATGAACAGACATTAACAGCGCTCGGGACAGTTGACACAGGCCAGTGCTGCATGGAAAGTTTAAGCCTTGACTATTGAAATATTCAAGTGAAAGAAGACGTGAAAGGGAGCTTATTTCTTTATTCGTGCTCTGTGTGGGAAGTTTAATGCACGCACACATCCGAAGTGCGTGCCCAGAAAGCTGCATCGACAACATCGTGCGAATACTAAACTGAGCTCTCTTTGACGTCTTTATGCACCTTTATGCACTTTAGCGGATCAAATTCACACAAAATTATGTAAAAAAAATAGTGAGTATCCTAGTAAACATTTACTTCAGTTATGTTTTAAATGAATGTAAACAGTTAGTAAAAGTAAACGCATCTGTACAGTATCAGTAAATTAGATCCATGCATTCGCTCTTAAAGTGACAACAGCCTAATATTTCTGCTGTAATCTGTGATTTTAATGTAAATCACAACAAACGACAAAGAAAAAAATCACTCGCTGCTCTTGACTGAATAACTTTTGTAACTTGAATAAGGATTAATTAATAAGGTTTAATTTATACAGTGAAGACTATGCAGTGTTATTTTACATTTGCTTTATTAAATTCCTGTACCTGAAAACTAGCCTTCTTTCAGACCTACCTGAAAAACACTGTTTATTTCATTTGTATCTTTGTTGTATTGTATTTATTTGGGCTTTTGCTTGTAATTTGATTTTGTTCTTATTTTATTACTGACTGTTTGTCTTTAATAATGTTTGAAATTTATATTAGTTAGGCTTACTAGTAGGTATAGCTGTGGTATCGAAATTGGAATAGAGAATTATATATTTTCTCTGGTATCTAAAATTTTGGTGTCGTAACTGCCTGTTTTTGCAGAAACAGTTATATATCAAAAGTAACAAAAGTTTAATAAGCTTAATATTGTGATTTATTGCATGGGCGGCATGCTACAAATAATTTTTAGTTACGTTTTGTTCACGCATCACCTGAAACCAGCATAGACTTAAAGATTGATTCTTGGGATTAAGGAACTAATATTGTTTAACGGCTGAAGAAAATGAGCATTGATTAAAATTGATAAATCAATATTTTTAACCTAGCCCTAATTAGCTTAAGAACTACGTACTGGAGAAAACTAGATCTGCACAATGCACATATAATGTTTCTTATTCAAAGTAGCAATTTAACATGTTAGGCAAGTTTTTTTTCCATCCTTTGTAACATGTTTAACTCATAGCCATTCAAACAGCTAATCTTATTGTTTAACCTTGTCTAAAAATATGCGGTTCTCAGCAAATTATAGTAGTTATAAACAAATTATGAAATTAATTGTCTTAAATGGTTGGATTATTGTACCATAATAATGATACTACATACTTTGGCTTTTCTTTAACACATTTTCAATCCACTACTTAAAGATACAATATTGGCAGCTAGTGGTTGAAATGAGTACTGCAGTCCAAATTCACAATATTGGAGAGAGTTTCCCCCACCCCCTCCTCCTCAGACTTGATGCTCATGCAGGTTGCCAGATTAAGGAGGACATACAACAGGGAGGGCAGTTGACAATAGAAAATGACAAGCTTTACTATGTAAGTTGATCAGCTAACGTCTCTGGCCATAGAGCTTTTTTATGGATGCCAAGGCTTTTCAGGTCAGGTAGAATATGCAATCTCTGTCCCAGTTCGTTTGCTGGCTTCCATGGCTGCAATATGCTGTGTTTTCCGCCAACTGACAACCCGGGGTGTCGAAATACTATTGGGTAAATTGGCAACAAAAAACAAAGACAGACATTCCGACACGGAATGCACATTTCAAAGTAGAATACATGGCTGTAGCATTGTTTTTCTGAGAAACAAGTATCTGAACTTAGCATGTCTGCTAAATATCTGCAAACATATTGTGGTTTTTTTTTATTTTTTTTATTTATTTTTTTTTTATGATTTAGCACAGTCAAAACTGTGGACAAAGCACAACAAATAAACAAAGATGTCACAACAACACACAATTTAATCTATAAAGGGCTCTGTTACTCTGCACTGTAAAAATAAAAAAAAACCAAATAAACAAAAACCTGTAATATTCTGTTCACTATCTGAACTGCAATTTGAATACGGACACATGAAAAATAGGATTGTTACGATATACGCGCGGAGCGAACATATGATCGGTTTCAGTGGAGCTCCTTTAACAACTCTGGCCACGTAGATTATAGATCATATACAGAATAAAGTATGCGTGTTTAAAGTTTTTATAGACGTATTTCACATACTCCTGCACCAAACATGAACCATGATGACTTCTTCAAATGAAATATAGTGCAAACTGGATACTGATACAGTGGTGTCTGAACGCGATGACACGATTATTCTGATACACAAAAGAATGATTTAGACTGAAAATTCAAAGAAGAATGGACAAAAAAAGTAAATGTCTTTATTCTTTCAGTGTTAAACTATGTGTCGTTTATCATGAGACTGCAGTGCTCGTAAACGTAATGAAAATATTATTAGCCCTTTTAAATATTCTTGCGCATTTCTCCCTTGTGCTTGGGAGTTTGTTGTCATTTTTCTCCATGCTCATATATTAATATTCATTATTCTGTATAATGATTTTGTTGTAGGTCTGTTTCATTGTTTTCCCTCCCAACCCCACCCCTTACACTTCCACTTTTCCAGAGCTTTACACACCCATTTTCTCAGACTTTTTCAGCTCTGAGGTATAACGAACAGGCTAAAATGGGGGGTTTTCATTACACTTTAAGGAGTATTATGAGAGAGACTCCTGGTTAACATGTAGTATTAATGGGTTGTGTTTGTTTAGTCACTATTTTATACTTGTTTCATGTCTGAAAACAGAAACAAAAAAAATATATATATAAATAATAGGAACAGCTTTATTGGGCATTCAATTGTATTACAGTATGTGACAGGTCAGAGTAGAAGCAAAACAGTAGAATGCAAACGCAATATAATGACGTCATAAATATGCTAATTAGCACGTGACATCATCTGCTGCAACAAGTCACAAAATCCTGTGGGAAACTCTGGACTAGCACGTGTTAGTTCAAGTTCACTTTTTTCCGTTAAGGCCCTTTCATACCGGACGCGTAACGGAAAAGCGAAACGAAAAAGCGAATAGTTCGCGTTCGAATAGTTCGCGTCAAAACCATTCACATCAGCCGCGACGCGAATTTGCGACATTTGTGCTCTGAAAGATTCCAAAACATTCGCAGCGACAGCTGAATGAAAAAATATATATATTTCAACAAAATAATCTTCATCCTGTTGGAAAGGTTGGTCAGTTTAACTGCTCAGGACAAACAACATAGACACTTTATCATCCAGTGAAGATGAGCTTTTCATTTTTTTTTTCAAAGACCGAAAAGAAGTTTTTGGGTGCACCCAGTCTTAACAACAACACATTCACTTTCCATAGTCACGGACACAATTTAGGTTTAAAAAAAAAAAAAAAAAAAAAACAAGTTTTACCTCAGAAGGTTATGTTATCCTTGTCTATAGCCTACAGCGACTTGCATGTACTCCCACACAGGAGCTGTAATCTCGTGAGAAATGCGATAGGCTACCTGTCAAAGGTTAATGTTGATTGAATAGCTAGTGACATCTACTGGACATCTACTGGACATTTCATTTACAGAAAAGAAACCCACTCACATATACTGCGAGTAGCCCAGGCTATAAATAGGCTTCTGTCTAAGATAAGAAAACCTTTATTTGTCCCACAATGGGAAAATTGTATGCCTATGGACTACAGATAGAAGTTTAACTACTACACATATAGTTTAAATAAACATTCACAAGGTAGTTTTCTATTGTAAATGCGTCGACACACAAGCTATCAGATGATCCGTCATTGTTGCTGTGACATCACCTTTGTTTCCTTGTATTTGATTGGTTGAAGCCTTTTCTGTCGCCTCGAATGTGAAAAAAAATCGACATTGAAGCGAAAAAAATAAACGTCGTTTTTTCGCAGCAGCACATTCGCGTTCGGTGTGGAAGCACTCATTACACAAACAGCTGATCAAAAAACAAAACCATCGCGCGAATAATTCGCGCGTCAAAATCGCGTCCAGTGTGAAAGGACCTTTATTTTGTGCAGATCTATAATTTGTGTCTATTTTGTATATACCTAATTAAGCGGATACATTTATAGGATATGTTTTTTTCTTTGAGTTTATTAATGTGCTAGCAAAGTGCTCCAGTTTACCAGTGTTCATTCAGCGCTTCAGCGTGCGGCTCAAACAGCAATGCACGACTAATAATAACTATGATTGGGACTAGGGCTGCACGATTAATCGGACGATTAGAAAAAAAGAAAAACATTGAAATCGTGCTTAAACTATTTGGTTTGGTGCAATTATGAAATCGCAAAGCTTCGATTATTTTTTATGCGCGGCTTGTCAATGAACTATGGCTCCAAATGCTAATCCATCTGAAAGCACTGCGAATTTGAATCGCTTATAATGTGCATTTGAAAAAAAAGCAACACTCAGATGATCTGTGAGATTATGTGGCTTCTTACACAGAATAAATCAGTCGTGTGATTATTAGTCATGTTTAATCAATCAAAATGTTTCCATCTTCTGTTTATTCAGCTACAGCAATACAGCGTATCGGATTTCCTGGAATGATGCTTGTTCTACTCTACTTCAGCAGCAGGGCATATGTGACCCGTCACGGAAACCAGGGACACAAGTCGGCAGCACAACTATTGAGCAAACTGAGAAAGAAGCGTTTTTTTTCAAAATTGGTGATTTTCGTTTTTTTGCAGAATCTGTTAGTTGAGATCATGAAGAAGCATCTCCGTGTTTTAGATAGCAGTATTGGTTTATTTAAAAGCGTACATTTTGAGGTTGAAATCGGCTTGTTTTTCAGAGATTCTATCTTGCAGTAGGGGCGTGTCATTGTCTGTTTGTATTTCCATACTGGAATCGGATACGCCGGCTTTTGTTTCTTTTGTTATTGCCGCCGCCCTCCAAGGGAAGCGTAGCTACTTAGTATGCAGCGCTCTGGCCGGCTCTAGCTGATATCAAAATTTAATGAAGATGGACGCCGCAAAGAATATCGCAGACGTGCTGAACCGTGGCCGTTACACCGAAAATGTTTTGAAGTACAACATACGGCTGGATTCTTTAGCTGCGGAAAAAGAGTGGCAGGACATGCAAATTATTGGACATTTAGAGGCAAACAGATGCATAGTGCAAACTTCGGAGATGGTTACATCCACAAAGAAGACCCCGACAAAGAGAAAGTGTGCCCGAACAACTTATTTCATTGGAGGCAACAAGATCTTTTCTGTTTCTTATGGGGTGAGTTTCCATAAACATCAAAGTTTGTCGTTTTGTGTTCATTCTAAGAACACGTAGGCTACACGTTATCTCATGTGTTTGTTATTTGCTAGCTCAGGACTGTCGTTTTAATTGTAATCGTTAGCATCGTATCACTTGCCAAAACCCCCTATTAGCTACTATAATGGGCTTTTAGATGGTAATGTTAGCATGTTAATTTGAATAACGCTTCAACTGCTTGAATTGACTGGTGTGAATGACTTAGCTCATGTAAACCTTACTCTTGAATTGAATGTGACGCTAATAATTTTAGCCAGTTACTACTTCTTAACAAGGATTTACTAATGTATCAGATTAAATTCCTACATAAGTAAAAGTATAAAGTATCCGTAGCCGTAAAATGTGCGTTATAAGTCAAAAGTAAAAGTATTGAAGAGTTTAATGTACAGGATTTTTTAATCCTTTGACTCAAACCAGGTCTAACCACTAACTGAGGTCTAAATCAGGACTATACGGTGATCACAGAATCCTGTTCAAAAAGTTCTAATGTCAAAAAAGATAAATTACTGACATTTACAATGCACATTATCCTTTATTATTAATAGTATGCGGTCCGATTTTTCCCGTTGCGTCTGTCGTTGCTATGCAACCATGCAGCTTTACAGGGGGTATGGCTTATCTAAATGAGATGTAAATGAGCCCTATTGTCACTCCCAGCAGGTGAGAACAGGCGAGAACTGCAAAATCTTTAGGTCATTTTCTGCCCTTTGAGCTTTTTTGAGTGCCTACCTTCAAATGGCCACAACTTCTCCAAATATTATCAGATTTCCATGTGTTACACATCGTTGGAAAGCTTGGAGACTTTCAGAATCTGTGAATAACTCAAAATGCCCCAGAACCGACTTGTGTCCCTACTTTCCGTGACTGGTCACATATTTGCAGTTTCTGCGCGAGAGCACCTTCTCGCTTTCAGATAGAAAAGCATTTACTACTGATCACAGAGCCGTACAGCTCTGACAAGCTGCACGTTAAATAATAGCAGCCTTTGCCAAATTGCGTGAGATAAAATTGTGATAAATCGTGCAGCCCTAATTGGGACTGTCATGTTACATAACACTAATGAGTAGGGCTGTGACGGTAGGCATGACAACCGCGCCACCGCGGTGGTGAAGTTGCCACCGCGGTCTTGGAGTGTCACCGGCGGTGGTGTGACGTCATATATAATATATATTTGTATATCTCAGAGATCGCGTTAACTGAAAACTGAAAATTTTCCGTCTTTGATGGAATTTGTTTAGCAGTGACGGAAAAAATCTGCAGCCCGTCCTCATTTTGACAGATTATGTAGTTTGTATGTAAGTTTGTTGTAATTCCCACTCCTGTCCAGTAGGTGGTGAGTGCGCTCCAGTGTGGCAGCAGAGCGCGAGTTCAGTCTCCAGAATAAAATGAAAACGATGCGCTTGGTTACACACAGACGAGCACCCAGTTTAAGTAAATTGTATAATGATTAAGTTACTTGTGCATGCTTACTTAAGTTTTTTTTTTATTTTTCTTGCTGACTATAAGTTTATGTTCAACGAATGGCTTTTCTGAGGTATAATGTTAGGTGACATTGTTGGCAACACTGACTGAACTGATGTGATACAGATTTCGGTAAGCTACTGTATCTTTCAACATATTTTTTATTTTCATTCATGTTTATTTCGTTCTGTACAGTAGTAAAGAGGAAAGGATGATCGCATTCACTCACAATCCGTGACAAGAGTTCAAGATGAAAACTGAAAGTGACGCAGCTTGTCTTTGATCAACTTTCTTTTCATAGTATAAATAAATGCAAGCCTATGCCTATTTGCTTATCCTGTAAGTTCGTGAATAAAATGTCTTATCATTAAAATATAAAAATTAAAATGACGGGTAATATTGATTATGATGGATTTTTTTTACGATCCTGTCCATCAAAATGACGGCGAAACGCAAGTCTAACACTATATATATATATATATATATATATATATATATATATATATATATATATAAACCCCTCCCCCCCTTCGGACCCCACCACCGCAACATCGGCGGTTGTTGGTGATTTACCACCGCGGTAGTAAAAATTTGCCACCGTCATAGCCCTACTAATGAGAACACTATTTTAATAAATTGTTGTGAATTCATTGGGTTTAGTTGTCATTTTCAGCATGTTGTTCCAGGAAGAGCACATCCACAATAGGACATTGACAAGCACACATCTGAGGCGGCGTTGGTGACATGTTGTATTATATATTTGATTATTAAATAAGTCATTTAATAAATGATCAACTAATTTTACAATCCTACTAGCTGTTTATTTAGATTAAAAACCCTCATTCATGTTCATTTGGTGAGGATCATGGCGTTTTGAGCAGCATTTACACACCCAGTCATGCTGTTGATATATGCCACTGCAGTAAACGCATATTGCAGTATTAAGGCTAATGATTAATCGATTAATTAAGGCTAACATTTAATTATTTTAAACAACGATCAATCATGGTTATTTGTATAAATTGACATTTGCAAAGACCCGCCCCCTTTAGTTACTGTTGCTATGTCCGACAAACCATGACACCGCTCTCACACCACACATCATGTTCTCACACAGTGAAAAATACGTTGCGGAGCAAAGAGGACACTGAGAATGCGTCGGCTGACAAGACAGAGTAGGTTACTTTTGATATGAAACAAAGTCTCAAATGTCAAATTTTGTAATTTTTAAAGAAATTTTAACAATAAATACCATTTTGTGGCTCTTTAATGTGACGTGACAGACCACTGTGGCGCCTCAGTTCATGCGGCTCGTGAACCGATCATCTTTTCCTTCTAGTTGATTTATAGCATCAGATCCACCGTTAATCTACTAACTCCCCTGACTGCTTTGTCGGACATAACGGCAGATTCAGCGTTATGATTGGTTAGATCGCCTGTCAATCAAACTCCTGGCTAAGGTCAATTTTATATATATATATATATAATTTATTATATATTATATATATATATAATATTAGGGCTGTCAAGCTATTCAATTTTTTTGTCTAATTAATTACATGATGTGGCAATTAATTAATCGCACAGCCAATCACACATTGGCTGAGAAATTATTCCCAAAGAGTCAAATAGACATTACAAAAAGTAGCTTCAGAAAAATTTTTTTTTTTATTTGATTCAACATAGAATTTATTACACATACTCTTTTAGACCACGAGGGTGAGTAAATGATGACTGAATTTTCATTTTTGGGTGAACTATACCTTTTTATTTTATTATTATTATTATTATTATTACTATGGAAATATGAAATTATATTTTAATGAAATTATACTCTAAATAAGAAACTAAAACTGCCAGTAGGTGGTGGTAGGGATGTGACGGTGTGAAAATTTTCCCACCAGTTAATCGACATGTGACAACACCAGTAATACCGGTGTCACCAGGGGGCGGGGCCTCTTTTTTTTTTTTTAAACCGCTTATGGGGCCGTTCACATATCGCATCTAAAAACGCGTGGAAAGCACGGCCACGTCGCTTTCTCCTTGTTTCCAAAGCGCTTGCACTCCCATGGCGTCTGTCATTGCTATGCAACCATGAACTGCGCTCTCCACGACGAGGAATGTTTTTGACATGAAAAATAAAAACCCGTCCTGTACAGCTATGATCAGCTATTCGGCTGATCTTTCGATGTTTTGTTACTGAAAGGCCGACTTTCACTTTCAAATTAATGGCAATTGCTTGAATGGTGGGTTAATCTTACTGAAAAACACTCGACAAAAAGGATTGTTTTTCTGTTTGAGAAGAGATACTGGCGAGCGCGCGTTGTGTGTCACATAGGCAGGACATTCACAGACAGGACGTTCTCTTTTGCCTTGTCGCGCTTGAATGGTTTAAAAGCATTAGCATAAATAAGAGCATGATCATATAACGCATAAAACGGATACCACGTTAATTGCATTAAATGCAAATATTTTTAACACGTTAAAGTGGAAAAAAAAATTGCCTCAGTGCCGCAGTGGGCAAGTGATAAAACCAGTGTTGTGACTGAACACCAGTAACACCGACTACCGTAGCAAGCCTAGGTGGCGGTAAATGTCTTGATGATTAAGTCATTCATTCATTCTTTCATTCGTTCAAATGGCTGATTCATTCAGGAGTGAAGTAAGTGGTTCCCATTCAGTCAGGCACATTCAATGTTACGTCGATACTGACGTAATGGGGTCTCACCTGGGAGCCCAATCACCTCCAATGGACATTGGCCATTGAGATTTGCATGCTGAGTCACACCTACCCAGACATATGGGTATGAATAGGACCAGATAATTAGGACTTTGCTTCTGGGCATGCTGAGTGAGAGCTCGTGGATTGTACATGCTCTCTCTGTGAGAGCCTGTCCATGTTGGCGTTGTGGTCACGACTCTCCTTTAATATGGAGGCACGAGTCCCCTCTGCTGCTACACAGCTCCTTGCGGCTTCTCTCAGTAGAGGGTCTGTTTAACACCTTGGGAGATCTGAGTGTACAGTGGGAGCTTCTTCGTCGGGTCCACCCCCACAAACCTCCCACTCCTCTAGTGCATGTGTCATCGAGTTGCCAGATGTTGGTGTCACCTTGTATCTCATTCAGCGCTCTGGATGAGGATTGAATGTTGATCGCTCTATCAGAGAGTGGGCTTTTGTCCTCTGGAGAGGATGAGGAGGCTGAGCTGCCCCCCACCGGGGTGGTTACTCACACCAAATTGGATTCGGAGTGGACAGCCATACTATTCTGGGCCAACGCGGGCATTGGGCTCGAGTGGAACCGTCCACAGTGTCCAGAGCACTTGCGGCTGAATGATTGGTTCTTGGGTGTGGTTCACAGCCACGTACCACTCCAGTGCCTTTTTTGCCGGAGGTGCATGAGGAGGTTCAGAAAACGTGAAAGGCACCTTTTGCTGCCTGAAGCTGTTCTTCTGCCTCCTCCACTCTCACTACTCTCGTCATCTCTAGTTGGACCTGGCTGAGATGAAGGACACAGACAAAGTTTGCTTCCTTGACACCCCCATCTCCCAGGCTGGCCTCTTCAGCGACACTGTCGAGGACTTTGCCCAGCAGTTCTCGGCAGTCCAGAAGCAGATGGAGGCCATAAAACACTTCTTGCCCTGGCATGATACTGCCACCAATCTGCCGTGGGCTGGCTCCCAGCCTGCTCGTCTTCGAGGACATCCCCCTGCGGCTGCACCGGCTCCGTGGAGACCGAAACCATCCCGCCCACCCCGAGTCACCCACAGGAAGGTGACGCAGTCCATCCAGGCTGCTAAATCCTCCAAGAAGAAAACATCTAAGTGGCCCTGAGACGGGTAGCTCAGAGATAGAGGAGACTGCTCTGTTCCAGGAGATGGTGAAGGTATCGCTCTTTGCCCCGGAGGATGTGGACCAGGTGGAGAATCCCTTTATTTCTGTTCCCACTTTCTCAATAAAAGAGCAGCTTCCAATACCTCTGGGCCATACTGGGTCTGTGCTGACAATGAGCGACATTCTGCTTCCTCACTCTCACCTACACCCTCATTCACCACAGGCAGGGAGCTCGTGTTTCGGGCAACTTTCGGGCCTACAGAGAGCTCCCTTCGAGCCACTAGAGTCAGTTGAGCTTAAAAATACTGTGTTTGAAGACATCGCTCCTGACCGTGCTCACTTCTTTCAAGAGGGTGGGGGGATCTGCAAGCATTTTCGGTCAGCAAATCAAACAAACAAAATTCAGCAAATTCTGGCCGGCCTTGTCTCACGTTATCCTGAGACCTCGGCTTGGATACATGCCCAAAGTTTCCACCACTCCCTTTTGGAACCAGGTGGTGAACTTGCAAGTGCTGCCCCCGGAGGAGGCAGACCCAGACCCTATCAACGAGTAGACAGCCACGGGTTTCCACTTGCAGCGCCATTCCCCTCCTAGAAGGGGATGAGAGCGCTTATTCTGCTCCTCAGTTCAGTTCCCCAGATGGCGAACTCTGGTTCGCTTCCTCCAGCATCCTGTGGTAATCAGATGTGGCAGAGGTGTCTGATGCTAGGCCCAGTACTCGTGTGCATGCTTGGGCAGCCAGCCCTTGTACTGCGCTAGATGTCCATATGCTTTGATTCCCTGTCTGGTAATCCCATATGTGTTGTCCACGGTTTCCCTGACAGTAAACTCATGTCTTTCCCTGGGCAGCTCTGCCCTGCCCTGCCCTGTCTCTGTCCAGTAGCGGTTCCTCACTGGTTAGGTAGGACCTACCTCAGAGATCTTCTATGTATGTAATGCCCCACGGGTCAGTCCATATGTACAGTTGAGCTCAAAAGTTTACATACCCCTTGTGGAATGTGTGAAAATGTGAATAATTTTAACAAGATAAGAGGGATCATACAAAATGCATATTATTTTTTTTAGTACTGTCCTAAGATATTTTAAATAACAGATGTTTACATATAGTCCACAAGACACAAGACAAGAAAAAAAATAGCTGAGTTTATTAAAATGGACCCGTTCAAAAGTTTGAACCCTTGATTCTTAATACTGTGTGTGGTTACCTGGATGATCCATGACTGTTTTTTTGTTTTGTGATGGTTGTTTATGAATCTCTTGTTTGTTCTGAGCAGTTAAACTGAGCTCTGCTCTTCAGAAAAATCCTCCAGGTCCCAAAAATTCTTTGGTTTTCCAGCATCTTTGCATATTTGAACCCTTTCCAGCAGTGACTGTATGATTTTGAGATTCATCTTTTCACACTGAGGAGAATTGAGGGATTCAAACACAACTATTAAAAAGGTTGAAACATTCACTGATGCTCCACAAGGAAACACGATGCATTAAGAGCCGGGGGGTGAAAACTTTTTGAATTTGAATATCGAGGTAAATTGTACTTAATTTGTCTTCCAGGAAATGTGAAAATATCTTCTTTTGCTTAAGAAGGGAAGTACTAAATGAAAACATCTGATATTTAAACAAAATAAGAAAAATTTGGACTTCTTCATCTTCATCAACTTTTGAATAGGATGAAGAACAAACAAAAGAAGAACAAAACAAAAGAACAAAACAAAATGCTTGAAAACTTAAGATTCTGCAAAACCTGGATGATTTTTCTGAAGAACAGAGCTCAGTTTAACTGCTCAGAACAAACAAGGGACTCATGAACAACCATCACAAAACAAAAAAACAATCGTAGATCATCCAGGTAACCACACACATTATTAAGAATCAAGGGTATGTAAACTTTTAAAAAGGGTCATTTTTATAAATTCAGCAATTTTGTTTTGTCTTGTGGATTATATGTAAACATCTTTTATTTAAAATATCTCTTATTTTGTTAAAATTATTCACATTTTCAAAGATTCTGCAAGGGGTATGTAAACTTTTGAGCTCAACTGTACCTCCACATGTTACCTACCTTCGGGCAGGGTGTGGTCTCCATACCATTGGGACTGGGAACAGTTCAGTCGCTATGGTGTTTTCCATAGGGACCCCATTACACCATGTGTTGATGTAATGTCGAATGTGACTGACTGAATGGGAATGTCTAGTTACTGTTGTAACCCCCGTTCCCTGAAGGAGGGAACTGAGATGTTACGCCCCCCTGCCATAGCCCTGAACCACCGCTGAATGGCTGGGATCCTTGTCTCAGCTCCTTAGCAAAGCATGAATGAAAGTGAGTATGCTGGTCTTATTTATACTCGCGTCCGGGTAGGTGTGACTCAGCATGCAAATCTCATTTCTGTACCACTTGAAGGTGATTGGCGCCTCTTCAAGTCCAACAAGTCCAACATCCCTGCTTCACCCGATTCATTCAAAACACTGATTTAGAAATTAAATGTCACCGTAAATTGCTCAGAGACGAACAATTCTGCTTTGTCTTTATATTTCTGTTGGCAAAATTGAGCAAAACAGACAATATTGTTTCTAAAATAACACAATATTAACTTCTTATTTAATGAACT
Source organism: Ancherythroculter nigrocauda (assembly GCA_036281575.1). Lineage (NCBI taxonomy): Eukaryota > Metazoa > Chordata > Actinopteri > Cypriniformes > Xenocyprididae > Ancherythroculter > Ancherythroculter nigrocauda. The sequence goes on along the minus strand of VTFQ01000408.1, from coordinate 833,009 downwards.
ATTAAATCAGTATCACATTTGCACTCATGATATTGCACTCGTTGCTTGTGTGATATAGCTTAACTATATCATGATGTAAATATGAGACAAAATCTCAATCGGACATTTTTTGCCCCATATCTTGAATTTTTGGAACAATCAAACTACATTTTATAGGCTCCATCACGCAGTGAGTTCTGCATCATATTCGTCATCGGATAACTGTATGAAATGTCAGATGTCCTACGTAGGTCTAGGGTGGTGCATTAGAGTGCATTAAAATGCGTTAATAATTTTAACGTGTTATTTTTCACCGTAATTAATCTAATTAGCGTGTTAAATCGACAGCCATAATATATGTATATATAGACTCTTTAAGAATCCTACTTGCAAAGCTACCTGAAAACCTATGTGCACAAAAGACAAAAGCTGTTTTGAACACTAAGGGGACACACCAAATATTGATTTGATTTAGTTAATAGAAGTTAATTGATAAATAAAATCTATTTATGACATTATTTTTGAAAACATCCTCACTTTACAGCATTTTTACACAGATGCCTAAAACCTTTCACAGTACTGTAGCTTTGCAGGTAAGGTTTCTTCAAGCATCTGATATTTCGATATCGATATTACGACCCCTGGCTTAAGGGAAGCAACAAAAATATCCTTAGTCCTCCAAGGTTTATAGTAGTTGTGAATGGAGGGTCGCGTTTTGAAGCCAAAAATAATGCATCCATCATTAAAAAAAAGTAATCCATACGACTCCAGGGGGTTAATAAAGGCCTTCTGAAGAAAAGAGATGCATTTGTTATTACGTTGTGCATCAGGTCAAAGGATACTCTTCCACCGCATATCGACTTGCACATTCTGTGTACGGACGTCCGCCAGAAGCTAGTTATTTGACATAAAGTTTTATATATGGATAATTTTTCTTACAAAAATGCATCGCTTTGCTTCAGAAGACCTTTATTAATCCCCTAGAGTCATATGGATTACTTTTTTTTTTTTTTTTATGGATGGATGCATTATTTTTGTCATATACACCTAGGATGGCTTGAGGGTGAGTAAATCATGGGATAATTTTCATTTGTGGGTGAACTATCCCTTTAAAGGTGCAATGTGTAAAATTTGGGAGGCTCTATTGACAGAAATGCAATATAACATACATAAATATGTTTTCAGTGGTGTATAAAGACCTTACATAATGAACCGTTATGTTTTTATTATCTGAGAATGAGCCATTTATATCTACATACACCACGGATCCCCCCTCCATGTCAAGTCGTCATTTTGCTCCAGCATGTTTCTACAGCAGCCCTAAACGGACAACCAATCTACGGATCGCATTTCACTATGTTGTTGTTCTTCTAAATTGTTCTTGTGTTTAGAGGCAGCTTGCATCGTCACTACGTTGAATACGCACAAAGAAGTAGTAGTAGTAGCAGTCGTCTGGTTTATTAGAAGCAGAGACCATTCTTTGTTAGACGTAAGAAGAAACCTCATTGTTTGACTGGCTAACGTACTCTCTGCTGTCTCAGACGACGACATCTTTGACTTGTGTCAGCCAGACGGCCACCATAGCTTTTTTGCTCAAAAGGAAGGGGTGAGCTGTCGTTGGTTGCAGTTCGCAACCTCACCGCTAGATGCCGCTAAAATGTACACACTGCACCTATAAGGAGCGTCTGAAGCACTGCAATATATATATGTAGAATGGGTGATATTCCCAAAATTTCATATCATGATCTTATAACAAACATTCACGATCCACGATCTGAATCGCGATCTTCCCAATTTTGAGATACTGTCGAGAATATCCAGGCTGGAACAAGCCTATGGACTTATGTATTTGCACAATTATAGATAGATAAGTCCATTTGTACAATTAACACAGTATTGCATTAAACAATCTGTTGTAAAAAAAAATAGTCATTAAAATCTTTTAAGTTGAGTTAAACTTTAAAACACTGCATAGTCTTCACTGTATGAATTGAATATACGTTGATTCTACTAAATCTACTAGTTATTCAGTCAAGAGATTGATTGATTGATTGATTGATTGATTTATTTTGGCCCAAATGGTCTGTCATTCTTTTTTTTCATTTGTTAGAATGTAAGGCTAAATTTTAAATGGGGAAATTAGTTAGGCTATACTGCTCAGTGACATGCAAAGTAGTCTTAAAAACTAACATGAAAAAGAATCGTGATAAGATTGTGATCCTGCCTGAAAAAAATTGTGATATTTTTGCCATATCGCCCATTTGTTTCTGAATAAATTAAATATAGATTAATCCCTGTTAAAACTACAAAAGTTATTCAGTCAATTGCATTGATTATGCTAATAATGAAGTAGTCAGATGGAAGCTAATTGCTCTGCCTGCCTAATGTGATAGTGTGGCCAATGTGGCCCCTACCCCAAGTGAGTTGGCTCGGCAACTTTTCTATCTCATCCTTCATCATAACAGAATTTACATGGTTTCCGAGTCACAGGCTAAAGGACAAAGGAGTGAAAAACCGACGAAGCATCAATTTGAGATTTGAAAATAATTAAAATCTTGAAACAGAAACTGATATCTCTGATCACATGTTCAGTAGATCATGATGTTTAGTTTTAATTTGAATGTTCTTTCTTTTGTTGTGACTGTAGATTAAGGATATGGTAGCATTTTTTACGATGACCAAAACACTGGCACTAAGGCTGCATTTGCTGAGCCATTTGGATGACCAAATCCTTCCTTCACTGAAAGCATGTGCTGGTAAGCGTCTGTGTTATCCCTGTCTTCAAACCTCCACTGCCTGCTTTCCTACATGTTCCAACCTCAGTTCAAGGCGTATATGCACTACAGAAAGAGACCCACTTTTCCTTGTTGCTGGATCCATTCGCCCTTACCAGGAGCTACTCACCAGTGGAAGTGGTCTGTCATTGTTGCACCACCTTACTTCTAATGAGGACCACACCTTTATGAAACAACTTTCCTCCTGTACTTCATCTCAGCAAGTTCTTCGTCTTTTGCGTTCTTACCCTTTCCTTTCAGGTGAAGCAGCAGCATCTATACTTAACAGACTGGCTGACTTGGAGAATGATGCCACATGTGTTATTCAGAAACCACAGATACTGTTATCAGATTTGGCCCTTAATAAACTTTGTCAAAGACTGGAACATGATTCAGCCAAATTAGAGGATGAAGTGTTGGTTAGAGCTCTCCTGGGCTGTACACGTCTCTACCTTGACCCTCAGAGCTGCCTAGTGCTAAGGCTGGTGTCCGAATGTCAGAAGAGATTGGATTTGGAACAGTTAAGTGTTGAAGCGCTATGTGTGTTATCAAGGGCTTTATTTGCATTGGAAGGGCCTGACGGTGGCATGGTAAAACAGGCTATGAATCAGCTCCAAAATAAAGAACCAACTCAATGGAATATGGCAGAGCTAGTTGCGGTTTACAGTATGCTAGCAACTGGTTTGGGTAAAGATGGACGCTACCTGGAGCTTCTAAATGAAATGAATGCTCAGGCACTTCGGCAGGCGCAACGAATGGACCCAGTGGTGATTAGTAAGATTCTAGGCGCTTTAGTCACATTGAAACAGAATCAAGCATTACCACTTGTAATTGCGCTTTGCAAGCAAGCTGTTCATCATGTGCAAAACTTTGCAGATGCAGAACTGACTGTGGTATTGTCAGCACTTATGCACTATGGACACAGTGACCACTTTCTTGTGGAAGCTCTTGAGCGTCATGTGCCCAAGGTTGCCTTCACCGCTCATGCAGAAACTGTAACCAAGGTGATGCAGTATTTCCAGAGAAGGCACATTCTTTCTCCACCTGTTTTTAACACGGTGGCTGAGAGTTTTGTGTATCGCGCAGAGGAATACTCAACGTGGCAGGTGTCACAACAGATAGCTGCTCTGGGAGTTTTGGGATATCTGCCACCTGATGCTGGAAGATTGTTCCGAAAAGTGGAGTCTGTTTTGCATGCCCGGTTTTCACAATTTCAGCCCAGAGCTCTTCTTGACCTCCTGTATGCCTGTGCACTTCTACAGAGGTACCCACTTAACTTCGTCTCAAAAGTCTTCAGCCCTTACTTCATGCAGCAGCTACAGGGTAAGAAACAATGAAGAAGCATGTTCTATACTTGGGATCAGTTTTCAGGAATATTGTGATTAACTGATCATTTTTATTGGCAATTGATTAATTGTTAATGTAAATGTTGAAAAACTTCATATACACTTTGCCAAGTATAAAAATATTATATAAATATACTCAAATGCTATTGGTATTTAACTCTCCATAAATACTTGATAATAAGGAATAAGGAAGTATTTTAATAATTTATGCTGTTTAACACGAATTTAATAAATAGTATAATAAGGTATAGAAAATACAGATTGTGAAATATATGACATTTACTTTTGATTATGATTTCAAGTGATAAAACACTAATTGTTGAACAGTGCTTGTTTTCATTTTGTACTTTAAAATACGATCATAGTACTATAGTGAACAATCTTATAGGAAATTTACACTTAATCTTTAACATGCTTCTTACCTTTTTAAATAATATCTTTTCCATCTCTGCCCAGGGGAGGAGGGCAGTGGGTTGGATCCCATAGTGCTTGCTCAGCTGACCCAACTCTACATGACTGTAAAGCTGGAGTGTCCGTTTTATGATGTGAGTAAAACTGCATTTTTATATGCTTAAGGTTTAAGGCTGCTTCACACCAAGAGCTAAATGAAACTGTGTTAGGATGAAAGAAAGTAACTTTCCTTAGTGCAATAGAGTGCACAAATCAAATCACCTTTCAGCTAGGGGTGGGGAAAAATTTATTCTTGAGACAAACGATAACTCGTCACCATGATCACCATGATGATTTTTAAATGATTCATACAATAAATAAAGTAACTGTCTTTCTGCACAAGTACCGGTATGTCTGACTCTGTGCTGTAAGGCAGAGATTGCCATGTTGGATATTTATGACAGCCAATCCAAAATATTATAAGTACCCCGAGATTTTAACATTTAACAATTTTAACGTTTACAACTTTTTTCAACATATGCACATTAATGGTTCTCTGGTTATGGTCATATGACCTGCAGATAAACAAATAAAATGTGATCTTTTTAGTTTGGGGTTTATTTAGAAGGCTGCACAATTTGGTCAAATTATATTGTGATAGTTTTGTCATATAGTACAATTTCAACTGGGGTCGGGGTTTGCGAAATTTTCATCGGATTTTTTTGAATTTCATTGTGCTTTCTTTTTTTTATTTTGTTAAGAAGAAAATCAACATACTGGACACTGAGCGCCAAAATGTATAAAATGCTGAATGCTTAAATACTTTTAAAAATTGCAGTACATTGTGTAATACAATATCATTACCTTGACAGCTAAATATCGTTGTAAGAATGGAAGGTATGGTAAGTAATACATACTTTTGTGGAATATTCCTTTTATGGAAAGATTGTATTCATTTTGTTGATCCAACCGAAACTATTAATTTCACATTATCAGTTGGTAAATTTTTGCACCTGGTGTGAATTGCTTCATAGGTATTCTTTGTTTCTATTCAAAGTCTTCTGTGTGACTAACATTAGCACCAAACTTTCACATTTGATTTGAAAGAGCCTTATATGACCCAGAATATACTATTCAAGTTATAATTATTCAAGTTATAATTTATACAAGCATAATTTTACACATTTTCTTGTATTACAAAATGTGTCTCAAAACTTTCAGAAAACCAGAATGCCCTAAAACAACTTAGGGAGCCTATACACAAATGACAATTGGAATAGGTAAGCTCTGTTTTGAGCAGGTGAGCCATTGTCAATTTGAAATCAAGCACAAATTAAACTTGTAAATTTGTCAATGGATCTCTACATTACAGGCAGTTCTTGGATTTTATTATTGGGGTGGGCTCTGAACATTAGCTGATGTAGAACAGCAGAGTATGTCTTGCCTTAAGTCCTTAAAGTTGGGAGGTGTTTACTTGTTAGTGATGTCTTGTGTAAATGCCCCATATGCAGCAAACTGCAATGCACTTTGTTCGGACACCTTTCTATCAGGGCCAGCGTTAAGTTTTTCAGCAATTTCAGCCACAGTAGCTCTTCTGTGTGATCGGACCAAACAGGCAGGCATTTGTTCCCCACATGCATCAGTAAGCTTGGGTGCCCATGACCCTGATGTTACTTTACCGGTTGTCCTTCCTTACACTACTTTTGGTAGGTACTAACCACTGCATAACAGGAACACCACACAAGACTTGCTGTTTTGGAGTGGCTCTGACCCAGTCGTCTAGGCATCACTATTTGGCCCTTCTTTTCACTCTGTAATTTTTTCTGCTTCCAACACATGAAATTAAAGGACTGGTTGTTCACTTGCTGCCTAATACAGCAGGTAAAATAAATATTGAATACGTCAACTTTTTTTATTTTTTATTATTAAACACAGTTCCAATGCAGCAATTCACATACAATTTTGAACAGACATCGATATTAACTTAAGAAATCATAATCATAATTTTACGATCCATAAAAAGCTATGTGTAATAAAAGGAAATGACCAAACTTTAAAAGTGCCATAGAACTGAAAATTGAATTTACCTTGGCATAGTTGAATATCAAGAGTTCAGTACATGGAAATGACATACATTGAGTCTCAAACACCATTGTTTCCTCCTTCTTATGTAAATCTCATTTGTTTAAAAGACCTCCGAAGAACAGGCGAATCTCAACATAACACTGACTGTGATGCAACAGTCGGGATCATTAATATGTACGCCCCCAACTTTTGCACATGCCAGCCCATGTTCAAGGCATTAGACAAGCCAGTATTAACGTCTGGATCTGTGCACAGCTGAATCATCAGACTTTATGCAGGTAAGCAAGCAAGGACAATAGCGAAAAATGGCAGATGGAGCAATAATAACTGACATGATCCATGATAACATGATATTTTTAGTGATATTTGTAAATTGTCTTTCTAAATGTTTCGTTAGCATGTTGCTAATGTACTGTTAAATGTGGTTAAAGTTACTAGGGCTGTGACTGTGGCGGTGGTGGGGTCCGAAGGGGGGGAGGGGTTTATATATATATATATATATATATATATATATAGTGTTAGACTTGCGTTTCGCCGTCATTTTGATGGACAGGATCGTAAAAAAAATCCATCATAATCAATATTACCCGTCATTTTAATTTTTATATTTTAATGATAAGACATTTTATTCACGAACTTACAGGATAAGCAAATAGGCATAGGCTTGCATTTATTTATACTATGAAAAGAAAGTTGATCAAAGACAAGCTGCGTCACTTTCAGTTTTCATCTTGAACTCTTGTCACGGATTGTGAGTGAATGCGATCATCCTTTCCTCTTTACTACTGTACAGAACGAAATAAACATAAATGAAAATAAAAAATATGTTGAAAGATACAGTAGCTTACCGAAATCTGTATCACATCAGTTCAGTCAGTGTTGCCAACAATGTCACCTAACATTATACCTCAGAAAAGCCATTCGTTGACCATAAACTTATAGTCAGCAAGAAAAATAAAAAAACTTAAGCATGCATAAGTAACTTTATCAATATACAATTTACTTAAACTGGGTGCTCGTCTGTGTGTAACCAAGCGCATCGTTTTCATTTTATTCTGGAGACTGAACTCGCGCTCTGCTGCCACACTGGAGCGCACTCACCACCTACTGGACAGGAGTGGGAATTACAACAAGCTTACATACAAACTACATAATCTGTCAAAATGACGGACGGGCTGCAGATTTTTTCTGTCACTGCTAAACAAATTCCATCAAAGACGGAAAATTTTCAGTTAACGCGATCTCTGAGATATATAAATATATATTATATATGACATCACACTACTGCCGGTGACACTCCACGACCGCGGTGGCAACTTCACCACCGCGGTGGCGCGGTTGTCATGACTACTGTCACAGCCCTAAAAGTTACCATTGTTTCTTACTGTATTCACGGAGACGAGCCGTCGTTATTTTCATTATTAAACACTTGCAGTCTGCATAATTCATAAACACAACTTCATTCTTTATAAATCTCTCCAACAGTGTGTAACGTTAGCTTTAGCCCGTTAGCCATACATAGCAGTGATGCGCGGGTCAATGTATAAACAACCCGCACCTGACCGACGTTTTCAACTAACCCGCCCGCAACTCGGACCGCAAAAAAAAAAAAAGAAAATATTGTACCCGACCCGCTTCTTGACCCGCATTTTTTACGACGTGACGCTGACGTGGTGCGCTCAGAGGTGCAGCGGCGAGAGCAGGCAGTTCTTGAGGCGGCCCATCATTTTCCATTTCAGCTGCATATTATTGATGAATGCGATGTTTATGTTTCCTTGCTGCTTGAAGAATTCATCAGCAGGTCAACTGAGAGAAGGCCCACTTTTGGAAAAGTGTGAAAGACCTTAGGAGCGCAAACTGTTCTTTTTCTGAATGCTGTATGATATAGCCTAGTGTTATGTAATAAAGGCTTGATTTATTCATTTATTTCGTTTCATTTTCTTAACAATTAAGATGCTGCATGTGTTTATCCAGTCTAATCGAAGTGTGCGTCTCTCCCCCGACTTTCCCAACAAATCTCGCCCCCTCTCAGAAAATACATAAAACTGACATTACTGAGCTATATGCGTTTAAAAGTAGCCTATTAAAATGGTACAATGGCATTGCTCAGTTCAACGTGTTGGGAAATCGGGCATTTTGTCCCGCGTCAGCATTTATTCAAAAGTTAATAACGCTCAACATTCAAAAGGTAAATAAGGATTTCCCACTTGTATTTGTAGGCTATTTCGCCAAGTGGATGCCCAATTGAAGCTCTCACAAGCATAAAATGCAGGCATAGAATATGTTAATAAAGTCTTTATTAACGCATTTTAGATGAACAAAAACAGGTAGGCTAAGCCAAAGACTGAGGCTACAATATCCATAAATAAATGTTCACAAATTGGCCTACCCATGAAAGTAAAACTGAAAACTGAAACACACAGTAAACTTAACCTGGGCTTAAAAAGGCTTGTTGGTAAAAAAAAAAAAAAAAAAAAGTAGCCTAATACAAGATAAACGCAAAATATGCATTTGTATAAGAAAATAAAATAGGCTGCATTGTTTAGCCTCCACAAATATATCCATAAAACTAACACGGGAACCTAAATCAGATACAGTAAGCCTAACTTGGGCTTAAAAGGGCTATAAGGTGCCGTTGGTGGCCTAAAACAGAAGATTAGCCTACTTATTTTTAGCTTTCCTCGCGCTGTGTAGAAATAATATTGAATCAACCGTCCCTGGGTTGAGACGGTTTCTTCTCGCCTCTATGACACGACCTGCAGAGCTGAATGTGCGCTCACTGGCTGCACTTGATGCTGGAATGCAGAGGATCCTCCTTGCCAATGAACGAAGCCTCGGGAAGGTGGGTGCCTGTCTCTCCCAAAATTCAAGCAACCGGTCCTCGTCACAGTCATCCAGCGTAAAGTGTGCAGCACGGTACCGCTCCAATTCATTCGTTAGGCCCACATCAGCGGCATCAGCGGCCCATTCAGCGAAGTCCACTCTAGGTCTTTTCTCTCTCTGACTTTCGTTAGTGACGTCTATGGAAGGTAAAATAGCATTTGTCAATAATGTCATTTACCAGCATTAAATTGAAATATCCCATTCATCATTAATAACGCAGCCACTTACCCTCGCCTGTAGATGTCCGTGGTGCTGTAGTGCTTGAAGTCTCAGGAGAGTCCGCGGCTTCAAAAGACAGGGTATATGAGGTTGCCAATGATTCTGTGGAGATTTTTCCTTTCAGTCTCGGTCATCATTTTGAGACTTTTGTAGCGGGGGCAGAGGAAGAGGGCGATTTTGTGCGTGTCTGTGAGGATTAACTTTTGATGGAGTAGAGCAAGTGCGCGCGTACGGAGCAAAGCCATGTACTCAGGGTCTCCAAAGACTGGTTGGCAATGTGCGCACAGATTGTAAAACCACAGCATCACTAAATGCAGTGTTGGGTAGTCCTCTCCCTGCAACTCCTCAGATGCTTTCTTGAAAGGCTCCAAGAAATCTATCACGGTTGTGAGCGTGTTTTGATATATGCCTTCCATGCGCTCTGACTGCCCCCTGCTTTCGAGTAGCTCGTTAATTTCCCTGTATTGCTTGCTCACAGATTTGAGCATGTCAATTTTGCTGTTCCAACAAGTCTCACACACTTGGACTAAGCCATGTGGGAGAGCTGTGCTTGCACTGGCTTTTTTAAGATATTTGACAATGCCCTTGCACACGTCAATCATCTCCGTTACCTCCTCAATGTCAGATCCACTGAACGTATGTTTCAGAATTGTGTTCAGAACATGGGCTGCACATGGTATCCAGTGATAATTTTTTAGGGCAGCTTTAATGTTAGAGCCCTGGTCACTCACGAGCACCACTTGATCAAATGAGGTCCCGTAAGAACACAGCTGCTCATTAATCTGTTCGTGGATGTTGATTGCTGTTTTGGGCAATGTGCAATCGAATTCCACTGTGCACATAACACGGCTTGCCAGCTTCCAATCCTCTGTGATATAATGGCACGTCAAGACAGTGTAGGACCTTCTGTTAAAATCATCAGTCCACATATCCGTCGTTATTGCAACCCCTCCATTGTCATGCACCGCTGACATCAGAACCTCGGATAAGGCTTCTTTCTCGACCATGGCCTGTTTTTTTAGCTCGATCACGGCCTGTTTTTTTAGCTCGATCACAGACTGTCTGCCTATGAGGAAGCACTCCATTTGTGTCGACTGAGCCATAACATGCTCCAATGTTGATGAGACCCTGTGCCACTTTCGTAAAACCTTCCCCCGAAACAATATCAAAGGGGCGCAGGTCTGTGCAACAAAAGTCCACGCAATAATCCACAAATTTACTCATCACTTGAAGAGGAATTTTCGTGTGGTCAGGGCACATAAAGGCATCTATAGTTTGTGGCCTGGGTTGGCCTGACGCTGCTCTATTCGGCTGTGATGGCTTCCCGGGGCCACACTTGTGACGCGCCATGTTGGTCATGCCAGTTTTGTGGCTATCAAATGTGTAAATAGCATCACAAGAAGTACACATGACAAAGCCAGCACTTTGGTCATCATCTTTCATTATTTCGGCAAATGTCTCCCACACTTTGCTCTTTCTATTTGTGTATTTGTGGATCTTCCACTCCCCAGTCTTCCACCTTTTCTCTTGCCGTTGCCGCCTCCATCTCTACCTGCAGACTGAGCTCGTGCATCATTTTCGCGCCAGTTATTCAGCCAATAAAGTGTAGGCCTATGTATTTCATAGAAAATTGTGTCTACTACTATATAAATTAAAAAAGTTTAATTGCCATCTTTATTTCAAATGACCCGACCGACCGACCGCGACCCGAATATCATTATAAATATTTTTGGATGACTCGTAACCTCGGGTAACCGCGGGTGACCGCAGGCACCCGCTCATTTTCGATCAAGCCGCGCATCACTGATACATAGGCTACTATCAAACTCATTCAGAATCAAATGTAAACATCCAAATAAATACCATATTTACATAATCGGGTATGCTGCATGACGAGCACTTTGTAAAGATCCACTTTGAGGGTTATATTAGCTGTGTGAACTTTGTTTATGCAATGTATTATAGAGTTGCGAGCTTGGGGGCAGGAAGCGTGAGCATTTAAAGGGGAAGCACGCTGAATTGGCGCATATTTAATGATGCCCAAAAATAGGCAGTTCAAAAAATGAATAAAAAAAAATCTATGGGGTATTTTGAGCTGAAACTTCACAGACACATTCAGGGGACACCTTAGGCTTATATTACATCTTGTGAAAAAGCATTCTATGGCACCTTTAAATCTTGAATATTCTGGGGATCTCTTGTGAATTTTGATCTTCAGTTCCTTCCACAAATACATAGGCTACTATCAAACTCATTCAGAATCAAATGTAAACAACCAAATAAATACCATACTTACATAATCGGGTATGCTGCATGACGAACACTTTGTAAAGATCCATTTTGAGGGTTATATTAGCTGTGTGAACTTTGTTTATGCAATGTATTATAGAGTTGCGAGCTTGGGGGCAGGGAGCGTGAGCATTTAAAGGGGAAGCACGATGAATCGGCGCATATTTAATGATGCCCCAAAATAGGCAGTTCAAAAAATGAATAAAAAAAAATCTATGGGGTATTTTGAGCTGAAAATTCACAGACACATTCAGGGGACACCTTAGACTTATATTACATCTTGTGAAAAAGCGTTCTATGGCACCTTTAAATCTTGAATATTCTGGGGATCTCTTGTGAATTTTGATCTTCAGTTCCTTCCACAAATGCTCTGTTGGGTTTAGGTCTGGTGATTTACTGGGACATTCTAACAACTTTATTTTCTTCTTCTGGAACCAATTTAAACTCTCCTTTGCAGTGTGTTTTGGATTGTTGTCCTAGTGGAAGGTCCACCAAAGTCTCATCTTCATCATCCTGGTGGATGGCAACAAATTCATCTCAAGAATTCCCAGTACATGGCTCCATTCATCTTCCTTTCAATAATATTGATTCTGCCAGTATCATGAGAAGAGAAACCATATCAAGATGCTTCCACCTCAATAACATCACTGTTGGTATGGTATTTTTAGGGTCATATGCAAAGCCATTTCTCCTCCAAACATGGCATGTGGTATTGTTGCCAAAAGTTAGATTTTTGTCTCATCTGACTACACTAAATTTTCCCATTTGTTCAGACCTTTACAAATGTTGTGTAGAAAACTTCATATGAGCTTCAACATACCTTTTCTTCAAGCTTTCTATGGTGAGCGTGCATGGAGGCTGGCATGGATATTCCAGGCATGGATATTCCAGGCTGGACCTCCAGGTTAGACCTCTTTCCGTGTGGTCCTTGGGTCTTGGGCTACACTTCTGACTAATGGCCCCAGTATACTTCAAACGAAGTTCTTTTTCGTTCTTCGTTTAGGGGTAAAACGAAGTTCGAAATGCGTGACCAGCGATATACTGTAAACGAACATCTGACGCCGCCCACACTGCTGAGAACGACGTTTAGATGAATATGTAAATATGTGCCATGCACTTTCTTCTTAGCAACAAAATAAACACAACAAAAATGAGAAAACAGCAAGCATTTATTATAGAAAGCATAAGAAAAGCATCTGATCATAACAACATTTTTATGTTAGCACGAGCTCTGCAAAGTAGCACTCCAGTCACGTCACGTCTTCATATAGCACTTTATTCAATAGATTGCTTAAAATCAAGCAGCTTTACACTATCAAACATGAAAAACAGTATTAGTGCCTAATTTTTTTTACAAGCACAACTTCATTTTGAACTATAAAGCGGCTATCCAGTGTGTTCATGTTTTCACCCGCAGAGATCTTACCTCAACAAACTCAAACACACGAAATGAGACAAAGACATGTCCCACACGAGTGAAGGCGGAGCCTCGGCGCACACCTCCTATTACGTTATCGTCGCTGACAAATGGTAGTACGAAGGTGTTTTGCAGCTGGCAATCCGTTTCGAACTTCCAAAAAGAACACAAAACGAACTTTGTTTTGGCCTGATTTTGTTCGAAATGACATCACATCAGTTCGTTCTTCGATTTCGTTTGAAGTATACCGGGGATTTAACATTCTGACCCCCTGATCAGAAATCTTGCAAGGAGCTCCTTTGCATGGCCAGTTGATAGGGGAATGATGTTACTTTCAGTTGTGAAAAATGGCCCCAATGGTGCAGGAACATTTAGGAGTTGGAAAATCCTTCTGTAACCAGTACCGTTGTTATGTACGGCAAAAATCTTGTTGTGAAAGTTTTGGGAGAGCTCTTTGCTTCTACCCATCATGAGATGTCCAATATTGCATCCAGAGGTCAGTAAGCCTTTTTTTAACCTAACAACCATGCACTAACCCAACTGATTCTATTTTGCACAGGTAGGAGGTAGAACTACGTAGTGAAATCTGTTGCTTTCTTGACTTGCCTTGCCTTAGTGTACTGCTTTTTCTTAGTGTGTTCAATCATTTTTTATTGTGTCATATTTTTTTTACGGATTGTAGTATTAATGATTTCTTTATTTGTATTGATTTCTTGGGCTAATACCAACAATTTTATGTGAATTGCTGCACTGGAACTTTGTATAATAAAAAAAACGTTATTGTACCCGCTGTATATATCACTCCTTGACAGGTGCCATTGTGATGATATAATAAATGTTATTCATTTCACCTCTCAATGGTTTTAATATTGTGGCTGATAGGTGTTATATACAGTATAAACCATTTTTGATAATATTGCCATTAACTGGCAGCTAGAAGGTATGATACAGGAGTTTTGACTTTTAGCATCTAATATACATGGGTAACACTTTACAATAAGGTTCCATTATTGAACATTGGTTAATGCATTAACTTTTGATTTTAATAATGTATTAATAAGTGTTAAAATTAACTTTGACCTAGATTAATAAATGCTTTAGAAGTATTTTTTTAATTGGTAATTCATGCTAACTTAAAGGGATAGTTCACCCAAAAATGAAAATTTGATGTTTATCTGCTTACCCCCAGCGCATCCAAGGTGTAGGTGACTTTGTTTCTTCAGTAGAACACAATTGATGATTTTTAACTCCAACCGTTGCCATCTGTCAGTCAAATAATGCTAGTGGATGGGAACTTGCATAGACAAGTCCAAATTAAACCCTGCGGCTCGTGACGACACACTGATGTCCTAAGACACGAAACGATCGGTTTGTGTGAGAAACCGAACAGTATTTATATCATTTTTTACCTCTAATACACCACTATGTCCAACTGCATTCATCACTCGATTCGTTTGGTCTGATTGCGCTCTGACAGCGGCAGTGATGTCTCACGCATATACTTCAATGAGAGCGAGACATCACTGCCGCTGTCAGAGCGCGATCAGACCTTACTAACGAGTGCTGCACGCGGTTGGACATAGTGGTGTATTGGAGTTAAAAAATGATATAAATACTGTTCGGTTTCTCGCACAAACCGATCGTTTCGTGTCTTAGGACATCAATGTGTCGTCACGAGCCGCAGGGTTTAATTTGGACTTGTCTATGCAAGTTTTATTTACTCTTATAGTAGAAGTTCCCATCCACTAGCATTATTTGACTGACAGATGGCAATGGTTGGAGTTAAAAATCATCATTTGTGTTCTACTGAAGAAACAAAGTCACCTACATCTTGGATGCGCTGGGGGTAAGCAGATAAACATCAAATTTTCATTTTTGGGTGAACTATCCCTTTAAGTAGTTAACTAATGTTAACAAATGAAACCTTTAAAGTGTTACCTATACATGTATTTAACAGTAATATAAATGTATTGTTAAAATGTAGTTCAAAATACACAATTACTAAGTTGGTAAGGAGGACACATAATAAATACTTAAGAAATAAGATGATCTTTATCTTATTTTTCTGGATCTTGTGAGTGACCTAATGTGGGTGGCCCAAAAATGGTGTTTGGACCTATAAATGCTTCATAATATTTCATGAAATTATTCAGGATTTATGTCAAGGTGTGTAATGACTGTTTATATTTATTAAGCATCATATGACAAATTTGAACATAAATCTAAAATTTTACTGCTGGGACTTAAGTTGCAGAAACATCCATTTATTTTGCTTATTTAATTATAACCAACAATTCTCATTTCCTACACTTACATGCAGGGTCCACAACTTTCGCCAAAATTTCGTGTGAAGTCATTTTTGGCTTCTGGGCAGTCTTTGGAAACTCCAGTGGAACCTCAGTTCTACAATGCTGTGAAGTCTGGCCTAGTAGATCTGCTGGGAGCTCGATCTTACTTTGCTTCCAGAGTACTTACACCATATTGCTATACGCTAGGTAGAGACTATATAAAAATTGTACAGCTTTCAACTTCTTACACTAACACATCTCTGTGGTTGTATATGGCAATATTTTCTTGTTTGTATATCTGTAGACATTGAGATAAAACTAGATGAAGAAGGTTATGTCCTGCCTGCCTGTCATTCAGATGAAGTCCATAAGAGGTAATGCATGTCCTGCTATTTGCAAAAAAAAAAAAAAAAGAGAGAAAAAAAAGCAAGCACTGATGTTTAATGGTCTGTAAGATTGCATGCATATTCTGAGCTCAACATTAATTTATGTATCATCAGAATTGCTCTCTGTATTGATGGGTCAAAGCGCTTTGCAGCTAATGCAGAGAAACTACTAGGCAAGGAAGCCATCAAGCAGCGTCATCTGAGGATTCTGAGATATGAAGTTGTTCAGGTAAAACCTACATAATTTCTCTTAACTTTTTATTTACAGGCTCTCTGCTTTACTGAAATTATACCTTCAAATCATTTGCATGTTTCATAGATCATTTTAAAATGTATTTTAAAGGAACAGTTTGCCCAAAATGAAACTTCTAACCTCCTAATTTTTCTTCTATGAAACAGATACAGTTGTGGTCTTAACTTTACATGCACATTGCAGAATGCAGAATTGCAAAATGTTAGTAGTTTTAACAAAATAAGAGGGATCATAAAATTGTTTTTTTGTTTGTTTGTTTGTTTTGTTTTTTGTCACACTTTACATTAGGGTCCAATTCTCACTGTTATCTACGAATTTTGCCTCAGTAAATTCCTCATTACTGCTTATTAATAGTTCATAAGGTAGTTGTTAAGTTTAGGTATTGGGTAGGATTAAAGGATTAGTCCACTTTAAAATAAAATTTTCCTGATAATTTACTCATCCCCATGTCATCCAAGATGTTCATGTCTGAAATTAAGGTTTTTGATGAAAACATTCCAGGATTATTCTCCTTATAGTGGACTTCAGTGGCCTCCAGATGGTTAAAGGTCAAAATTACAGTTTCAGTGCAGCTTCAAAGGGCTTTAAATGATACCAGACGAGGAATAAGGGTCTTATCTAGCGTAACGATTGGTCATTTTTCGAAAAAAATACAACTGTATATGCTTTATAAACACAAATTATCGTCTTGCACGTGCTTCCGCTTTCCGCATTCTTCAAAAATCTTACGCCGTATGTCCTACGCCTTCCCTATTCTACTTACGGAAAAAATGAAAATGGCGCCGCGTTCGTTACGACAATCGTTACGCACAAACTTTTTTATGGGTTTTTTTTTTTTTTTTAAATCCCTTTTTAAACTTATTTTTTTATTTATTTACTTATTAAATTTAGTACTGCCCTTCAGAAGCTACATATAATATTTACATGTCTCCCAAAAGACAGTTTACCCATCTTGAGCATCAGTGAATGTTTGCACCTTTTGTAGTTGTTGTGTATGAGTCTTTAAATTGTCCTTAGTGTTAAAAACTGAAGCCACTGTTAAATAGTAAATTCAGTTATTTCTTCTTGGACTATATGTAAACTTGTGTTATGTGAAATTACTTATTCAAAGGTGTACTAAAAAAATGCAATTTTAATGATCCCTCTTATTTTGTTAATTAACATTTTGCAGATTTTGCAAGGGGTATGCAAACTTACAAATGAAACACATGACAATGAAACTGAAACGTGGTTTTAGACAACAATAATTTATTAGTATGGCCAATACAGCATCAGTTCATCTTGGGAATTACAGATACAGGTCCTGCACAGTGGCCAGAGGGATTTTGAGCCATTCCTCCTCCAGAACAGTGGCCAGATGGCCACTATGCGATGATGGTGGAGGAAAACATTTTCTGACATGCTCCTCTAAAATACCCCATAGTGACTCAAAAATATTTAGATCTGGTGACTGCAGGCCATAGGAGATGTTCAACTTCACTTTCATGTTAATCAAACTGTTCTGTCACAAGTCTTTCTGTGTGTATTGGTGCATTATCATGCTGATACATGGTACCCCCTTTAGGTACAATGTTTTAACCATTAGATGCACATGGTCCTCCAGAATGGGACGGTAGTCCTTGGCAGTGACACCCATCAAGCACAGTAGGGAATGACATGATATTGCAGCCCAAACCATCACTCTGGGCATGGGCATAGAATACTTTTAATAAAACGTAAATTCGTCCCCCGCACTTTTTGCATGACATGTCATTTTATTCTTAACTAAAATGAGGCGATCTAAACATTATGGAGCGCTTACTCTCGTGTAATATGTTTCATTCATACTGAAAGCCAGAGGGCGCTCTCTCACAGAAAGTCCAAAACGGTTTCGTAGAAATAATTCAGCTATTCGCTCTAGAAGCAGCTGAATAAAATGCAGAAACATATTGACTGAAACGCGAAGACAAACACGCGAATGCGACAAGATATGATTTGTGTTTTTTGAAGCCATCTCAAGGTATTTATTGACAATAAAGTATATGAATAATGCAGTGCTAATTGACAAACTTTTTAATGTTTTTGAAAGAAGTATCTTATGCTCACCAAGGCTGAATTTACGTAATCAAAAAATACAGTAAAAACAGAAATATTGCGAAATGTTATTACAAATTAAAATAGCTGTTTTCTATGTGAATATACTTCAAAATGTAATTTATTCCTGTGATTCAAAGTTGAATTTTCAGTATCATTACTTCAGTCTTTAGTGTCACATGATCCTTCAGAAATCATTCTAATATGCTGATTTGCTTGTGGAAACCATGATACATTTATTTTTTTCTGTATTCTTTGATGAATAGAATGTTCAATGAACAGCACTTATTTGCATTTATTGTTACTGTCACTTTGATCAATTTAATGCATCCTTAATGAATAAAAGTATTAATATCTCTTTTTTTTTTTTACCACAAATGTTTGAATGGTATCATGGTTTCCACAAAAATATGAAGCAGCACAACTGTTTTCAACATTTATAATAATAAAGCGTTTCTTGAGCAGCAAATCAGCATATTAGAATGATTTCTGAAGGATCATGTGACACTGAAGACTGGAGTAATGATCACAATATTACTGTTTTTACTGCATTTTTTATTAAATAAATCCAGCCTTGGTGAGCAGAAGAGACATAGGCCTATTTCAATTGTACAATTACAATTGTCCAAACTTTTGATAGGTACTGTATTTTCTGCTTTACTCTGCGATTTTTTTTTTTTTTTTTTTTTTTTGTTTGTTACATTGTATAAAATCCATGAGGACTTAATGCACAAGTGTTTGTAGTACATAAACAAATCATAAAATTGTCATAAAATATAGGGAAAAATTTTAGATATTGGTGAGGAAAGTGTATTTGATTTGTTATTAAAAGAAAATTGATCTAAAATTAAAATCAAGAGATGAGATAAAAAAAAAAAAATTAAATCTATCAATTAGACAAAGGTCAAATAAAGACTGGTATTACACCCAACATTTCTGTCCCCCTCACTTCTGAAATGACGGCTATGCCCGATTCTGGGCACGTATAAATTTGAATTATTGACAAACAGTTATGTGTGTGCTGATCCTCTGCTCTTCCCTGTGGAACCCGGAAGTTGGACCTCTGACCTACTTTCAGTACGATCTGATTTCTGCGTTTT
The DNA here is from genome assembly GCA_036281575.1 of Ancherythroculter nigrocauda. Taxonomy (NCBI): domain Eukaryota; kingdom Metazoa; phylum Chordata; class Actinopteri; order Cypriniformes; family Xenocyprididae; genus Ancherythroculter; species Ancherythroculter nigrocauda. The sequence goes on along the minus strand of VTFQ01000408.1, from coordinate 813,527 downwards.
GAATTTTAGAATATTGATGTTTTGAATTTATTCATGTTGAAAACTTGAAGCTGTATTTTTAAGAAGTGAATATTTGCAGTCTAAGAATTCAGAACAAAAAACACACTGTTTGAAAATACATATGTAGAAAATTCTGCCATAAAAAAAAATCAATTTCAAATGTCCAGGCTTCAAGTTTAAAAAAAATTAATTCAAATCTATATAAAATGGCACTTAATATTCAATTCTGTTAAATGACACTTGTCAATAATTCAAATTTACAAAATTCAAATTCCGATCATTATGTCAACTTTGCTGCCGTACCATGGGTGCAGCAGGCGCTTGTGACCCCCTGCTTGCACAGGGAGCGTTCCTTGCAACCATAGAGACATTTGTGAGAGGCGGTGTGTAATATCATTGTGCCTGCTGCACCCATGGTAAAGTTCCTTGATTATTACGCTGGAATGAGAGTATAGTTCCTAGCCATATTGGCCTAGAAAATCGCAATTTTTCATTTTCCGTCAGTCTTAGTACACAATGTAACTACAGAAGAGTCAAGTTTTAAATAGGAAAAATATTGAATCTCTTTGGTCATTTTTGAGCGAGATGCTAACGGTCTAATCAGATTCAATGAACTATGCTAAGCTATGCTAAAAGTGGTACCGCCAGACTCGGAGATCAACTGAATGGATTCGAAAACGGTAAAACTCAACTGTTTAACTCTAGGGGAGTTGGAAAATGAGCCTATTTTCAAAAAAATGGAGTGTTCCTTTAAGCCTCTTTGGTGCTTGTCCACACTGTAACTCCCATGGATGTGGGAAAGACAGTGACAGTGGACTCATCAGAGAACAATATGTTTCACATTGTCCACAGCCCAAGACTTGCACTGTTGGCACCACTGAAACCAACTTTTGGCATTGGCACTAGTTACACACATGATGTACAGTTAAGCCATGCGTTAGTTTGAATGGTGACAGCTATTATGGGAGTGGCTTTGTGCAGTGCAGGAGATGCGAATAACTTAGTAAAAAAAATGCTGTCTGCTGTGCCATTAGAAAAATGTTCTTTGACCCTCAAGAAACTTTAATTAATGATGTCACATAACAAATCTACTTCCCAGGTAGAATTAAATGAATTGCTAATTACAACATTTAAATAAAAATGTAACTCCTGTACAAATACTAGAAATCTTGAAATAATGGAAATAATTGAGAATCATGTAGTACACAGCAGTGCTTCCCACACATAGACTTTACTTGGGCGGGCCCCTCACGTATATTATTATTTTTATCCTCTTTTACTTTTATATCCGCACAAGATAATGAAACCATCCGCGATCGATAAACTAGTCGTTTCATACCTGCTCGTTATGTGTGCGTCAGAAGGTCAGAACTGTTTACTCCCGCTGACATTCCCACAGGCGCTGCATTTTGCAAAGTCACAAGGGGGCGCTGTTGCGTGTTCTACAAGCTCGCGCAACAGAGCTTCAGACTGCTTCAAAGTGATTCTCAATCAATGAAAAGCGCAGATTTATGCCAAGCGATTGCTAATGAACTCAAGTTGATGAATTATTACAAAGTGTACTTTATGGCCTTTATATAAAATGTTTTAGACGATTGCAGACATCCCAACCTGCAAAAAGTCATTTCAGGGAGGTATCATCCCCCCTATCAAAAAGGGGGAGGAGGAGCTATAAGCTATAGGCATATGCAATTATTCGTTGATTATGTTTAAATATGTAGATTACTTTTACTATTTATATAAGCTGCTTATACTATTTATGTAAACTGCTTTTATTTATTTTCCATTGCAACTTTAAACAGGTCTAAGGAGTTTGTTGTTTTCATGTAGCCTTGGCAACTAGCCTGAACATTATGCACATGAAATGAAACTTGTCAACTCACCTCACTGATAATTGATTGGTTGATTTGCCGAAAAAGGCCATTCGGGATGCTCTCTGTCATACATGCGCTTCGCACACACGCACACACACACACACACGCACACACGCAAGGTCTCTCTCTCGCTCTCGCTCCCTCTCCCTCTCCGCCGTGCGCGCGCTGGTTTGAAACACAGTCTCTATGCGCGCTCTTGCTCGCTCGCTCGCTCTAGATTCCGGGAGATTTTAACTAATTTGCGGGCATCAGGGAGCCGCTATCAATATGCGGGAGACTCCCGGAACTTCCGGGAGACTTGGGATGTCTGCGATCGATTGTAAGAATCTGAAGGATCAGCCTGCAATAGAACAGACATTTCAGAATAAGAGTACCTGTGTATTTCGGACTTGTTTATAATTAAAAGTCACACGCTAAGTTTTTTTCTTTTGGGCATTATTGGTATTTTGGTTACACAATAAATTATATTTAATTTGATTTCCATTTAATTCATAGTAAATTATTGTAGTCTCCCCCACAGGAAGAAAAGACTAAGAACATTATTTGACACATAATTATTCATTTTATAAATTTTACTAGTAAAATCTGTGTCCCACTGTTCACTGAGAGAGACACTATATGACAGCAAGGAGAACATAGGAAAAGGTGAACCATTTAAATGCTGTAATTTTGCATAATTTACAATGCAAAATAATGCATAATATTAGTATGTAATTAAATGTAATATGCTATGTAATTAAAATTAATTTCAATTAAATAAAAGTACTGCTAAAAATCACACATTATTTGTTTGTCACATGTAGTAGACCATTTTTGTGCCGTGGGTAATAGGAGGATTTTTCGCCCGGCTACCACCGCAAGTATATTTCAAAGCTGTGGGAAGCACTGCACAGTACACATTTCAATTATTCATAAATTTTATGTTATTTTAGTTGCTTGGCTGTTTCCTTATAAAAAAAAGAACACACTCCTGATGAAAAGTGACAAGTTTCTGGACCTTTCTGGACCTGATGTCATTACGTTGCTGTCTTGCCGGCAGCCAATCGCTGCATGTCAAGTCAAGTCACCTTTATTTATATAGCGCTTTTTACAATGCAGATTGTGTCAAAGCAGCTTTACATTGATAACTGGTATATAATTTTGGCTGCACTGCAGCTCTTACAGGATAGTGTCAATGCAGGCAGATCAAAGCACTGTTGAATATCAAATGTCAAGTCAAATGTCAAGTGTCCCCAACTAAGCAAGCCAAAGGTGACAGCGGCAAGGAACCCAAACTCCAACAGGTGACATCAGGTGGCAAATAGGTGTTAAAATGGAGAAAAAAACCTTGAGAGAAACCAGGCTTAGTCGGGGGGCCAGTTCTCCTCTGGCGAACAGTGCTTTGTTATGATTCAGGTTGCTATCATAAGTCTGATAGGATCACAACATTCACAGTATTTATTTCAGTTCCATCCAGTTGAGGATCGTATTCATCACGCTGGTTTGGACGGTTTGTTGAGGAGCTGTGCCACTGGTTGTCATGTGGCATGGTTTTGAGTATCGATATATGTGCCCTTTCCAATGAACACAAGAACCTGTTATAATCTCAGACAATTTAATCCAGATATTTTAATCGAATTTGTTTGGAAAACCAAATTAGCCAGAGTTCAGTTATCATGATTAGAAGATCTGGCATCTGTCAAATCATCTCAGATGTATTAAGCTTGGTATGGAGAATGGACCCCAGGTCACAGATGAGCCTGAGAAATGCACACCAACAATTTGTCTTCTTTTGAACTCTGATATGTCTCCCATTATGTTGTGTGGATTGTAATATTTTATGTACAGCTGTGCTATTGCTCTGCTAATTCAACCTTCACACTCTGATCTTAGTGATGGAATGTAAAATCAGTGAATTGGCCACCAGGCCATGTATATACAAGCTTGAAACCTTCAAAACTATACTGGCCAGTGTTTAAGTTTCATTATCCAACCCCTGTATTTAAATAATGTCTCCACTGTTATTTACCATTAAATGAGATACAAAAGTTTAAAGCTCTGATCAAGGAAAAATTGCTAAAGGCGCATCTTTTTCGTCAACACTTGACCCAGTAATATTAGCACTTTCTTTTCTTTTTTCTATTTTATTCTCTCTCTATTTAATAAAAAATCCTTGCTACGAGCACTTTGCTGGAATAACTGGGACTTGACACTGCACTTGCATACTGCTGCACTCATGTTGATTTTATTGCTTCTATTGTTCTCATTTGTAAGTCGCTTTGGAGAAAAGCATCTGCTAAATGATTGTGTAAATGTAAATGGATAAAGGTAGTGTAAATGTAGTCCATACAACTCCAGTGATTTAATCCAAGTCTTCTGGGGTTGGATAATGCTTGAATACTCAATTGGTATCACTGGTACAGTGTTGAAATGGTTCCAATCTTTTCTGTCAAACAGAAGATTTACAGTCAATTTAGGTGTCCATTCATCCTCGGTGGCTCACGTCACCTGTGGTGTACCCCAAGGTTTTATCCTGGCGCCGTTATTATTTTCGCTGTATATTTTACCTCTGGGATCAATTATGCATTAATTTGGGGTGTCATATCACTGCTATGCGGACGACACACAACTTTATATACCTATTAAACAAAGATAACTCAGCATATAAGAGACTGGAGGCTTGCCTGCATGAACTCAAATTATGGCTTAGAAATAATTTCATGATACTTAACGATGATAAAACCCAAATCATTGTTTGGACCAAAAGAGCACCCAGAAGACTCAACCAACCTTGGCACTCTTACTCCTTATCTTACTTCTGATGTTAAAGAGCTAGGATTTCACCTAGATAATGGTCTTAAATTAGACAAACAAATCAACACCATAGTTAGTACCAGTTTTTATCATATTTGCCGGTTAGCTAAAGTCAAACCTTTCTTAAGCAGGAAAAGTTTGGAAACACTTATTCATGCTTTTATCTCAACTCGACTCGATTACTTTAATTCTTTATATTCCGGGTTACCTCTCTCTTCCATCTCTCACCTTAAAATGGTCTAAAATGCGGCAGCCCGTCTACTCACTGGTAGCCGCAAACCAGACCATATTACACCAATCTTCCGTTCTTTGCACTGGTTGCCTATCCGATACCGTATTGACTACAAGATTTTGTTATTCGTTTACAAAGCTCTCAATAATTTAGTTCCTAAATATCTATCTGATTTGATTATGTACAATCCTGCCAGATCACTTAGATCCCAAAATGGTCATCTTTTGCTGGTACCACGATCTCGTCTGCAACGCAGGGGAGACCATGCTTTCGCAGTATTAGCTTTTTGCAGGCCCTAAGTTTTGGAATAGCTTGCCACTACCAGTCAGAACTGCTTCTACGTTTGCCGAATTTAAATCTATGTTAAAAACATCTTTTCCTGTGCTTTTAATTCTTGGTAATTTGTACGTGTTCTTTTGTATTTATGTTCTTCTTTTGCCTTTTCTTATTAACTATGTACAGCACTTTGGCCAGCTCAGGCTGACCAGCTTTTAAATGTGCTTTATAAATAAAATGTAATTGAATATGAATTCAATTACATTTTATTTATAAAGCACATTTAAAAGCTAATAATAAAATACAAATGTTTTTTTTTTTTTTTTTTCACTCTGTCTAGATTTCATACTATGAGTTTGAGAAACTCAAGAATAAAGAGGAGGTTGTGGAATATCTACACAAGAAGATCTTTCCTAACAGCTACAGACTCAGCTGGTAACATCTGGATCACTAAATGTATATTGAACTATTTCAAAAAGTAGTGCCCCTTCCAGTAGATTTATTAGGTATACAGATGTTTGTTTTTCAATTTACATAAAGTTTTGTGTATTGGCTTTTTTCTTTTTGCTCTTAATGTGAGATTCTACGTAAATTCTCATAATAAAAGGAGTGCATAAGATTGTCTATTATTGTTTCTCACAAAATGACATGGGCACATTCTTACCCGAGTCATTTCCCATTTCTGTGTACTCTCACTGAAATTGTTTCGATTTGTTGCCTGTTTTGAACCACTGGCATCGCAGAATTGCACAAAATAATACACTGCACATTCAATCCTCAAACATTGTCATATAATAATTTCTTTATATTTGCTTTCAATAAGCAAATTGCAGTGCCAAGTAAATCAACTGACATATATCCTTTAGAAAACAAATAATAGCAACAGAATCTACACAGAAGAAAACAAACATGTCCAAAAAAAAAAAAAAAAAAAAAAACTAACCCCAATGATTAATGGTGAAAGCTATCATGGATTGATTTCTTATAAAGCAATAAAAGATTATAAATGTAGATCAAGACTGAGATAAGAAAGATTAAGTCTTGACATTGAAGGTTTGTCCCAATGTTTGATTAAGTATGTGTGTAGATATTTGTCCAAGTCTTTTGAGGGTTTAGAATTGTGTAGCATTGTAATTTTGTTCCATTATGTAGCTGGAATCTGAGGTAGGCCAAACTCGTCCACCAGTACTCCATCCTGCATGAAAACAGCAGAATACTTGTATCAATTATAAATCATTTCTTCATTGCGGATACATGTGAACATCCACTGTTATACTAAGCAAAAGAACAGGTAACTATAAATGCAGTATGTTCAGAAAAAATACTAATGTGTTGCCATTTCATATTTTCCTTTAAATAATTTGAGATACAGTATGCATTATTTTTTTATCCAATTTTATGTAATGTGTTGCCATTGTTTGGCAGTCTAATAACTTATAATCCATGAAAGAGAACTGAAACAATCTTTCCCGTTGCATTTGTCAATTGTATACCTTTTGTTTATTACTGAAATGGGAAGTCCAGCACATTGTATTGTGGAATGCAGTTTACCCACAATTACTGAGCATTCTATTAAAGGGATAGTTTACCCAAAAATTAATTCATTTTTGGGTGAACTATCCCTTTAAAGGGTCTTGAAACTCTCATTCGCATTCGGTCACACCTGATTTAAAGTGGTCATGAACTGCATTTTTTTTTTTTTTTTTTGGGCCAAGCACCCATATATTCTGGAAAATACAGTACATATATCAAAAAAAATTGTTTTAGGGTTTTAAGGCTCTTTAAGCATGTATACCCGGTTAGCGGTTCTGTCTCCTGGCACTCCCTCTGGTATAGCTGGAGCAGAAGCAGCCTCATCCAGATAGGAATTGTCATCGTCCAAAAGGAGTTCGTCACCCAGTGCATCCAGCTCTTATGGTACAAACAAATAAAACCAACATTATTATGTTTTATAGTGAACAAAGTAAATATATATTTATTAGTAATACACCAAAAACCATTACTAATGAAAAATTAAAATGCTAAATGCACAAAATAAAACAAACTACCTCCATGCCTGTTTTAACTAACCTGCCTCCAGGTCATCTTCATCGATGTCTGGTGTCCCGTAGCTGCGACTAAGAGCTTCTTGCACTTCATTAGCATCTTCCATCATGTCCTCCAACTGGTCTTGCAGATCCTGCAGCATAAACAGCAAAATGTTTCTATTACACACAATAGATTTTTTAATCAGGTCATACAATTACCATTTTACATTAAATTAAGGGATGAAAGGAATCTTACCTCTATCTGATCAATTTTAATATTCTTGTATGCTTTTTTCATTTCTTTGGCACCAACTTTCATTGCATCCACCTATTTTAAAAACATTAACATGCATACACAGAAAACAAGTAAGCTTGCTGCATTTGCTAATGTTGCAAAAGACAAAGGGAAACAAGTTACATTTTAATGTTTTATTTTTATTCTTATGAGTGCATTCTTACAGTGGTCTTGGTGTCTTTTAGTGTTTGGATGGTGTAGTTTGCTTGTTCCATGTTAAATGACTGCTGCATCAACTGATCTCTCTGCCCTTCGTACCTGGAAATACAACAATTTCCTTCAGTGTCTCATATCAGTTTCAAATGTATGGGGTTAGAATTGTTGCATTATTCCAAATAAATAGATTGAGATTCACAAATAAATGTAAAGAGATTCACAAAAAAATAATCAAATTCACAATAGATTAAGATCCACAAATGAATGTAAAGAGTTTCGTGAAAATTAATCAAATTCACAAATAAATAAAATGAGATTAGCAAATAAAACAAAATTGTGAATCACTTCTAAAGGGTGGATTCTGGAATTCACTGCCGCTTCAATATATATTTTGAGAGATTTATAATCATGTTATTAAGCAACATTTATCTTTCTAAATATTAAATTATTTGAATGACTTCTTCAATGTATGTTAAAGCATTTATTTTCCTTTTCATCTTCAGACACTAGAGAATAATGATGAATATTGTCTGTACCTCTCACTGAGAGAAAAGTACAACTTATCAGAATGTTTTGGAAATATTTCCTGTTATAGTTAAAGCCTAGGCCAACTTCAACCTTGGAGAAGCTGTGTATCTATGTATGTGCACTGGTGTTCTGTGTGTAGGTCCTGTATTGGTATCAATGGACAACTGGCATTCTATGTGAATGCTTTGTCTTTCAGAAGCTCTTTTAGTTCATTCTCTTATTCGAATAAGTAAGGTTGTGCAAAAAAAAATGCAACATTTTGTTCTAAACCCTTAAGACTTTATCTCCTTCAAATGGACAGGAAGTGATTCACAAATGCACAGCAAGTGTAGGTGAATTTTACGTGAAAATATACCGACTTATTCAACAATTTCCTCTCTTTCATATCAGTCTCCATTTTTTTTTTTTATGTGAATAAAAGCCTAACTTCAGTCTGTTCATCATATAAAGTGACTGTCTCTTCAGAAAATGTAGACTAAACCTAGGACTAAACTAGAACTTTTATTCACATATGAATAACTGATTTATTCAAACATGCATTAAATATTGAAGAACATTAAAAATTATAATGAATATGTAACGGTGCATAGCTAAATTTATCAGAATATTGCTTTCTAGAGTACACTTTTCAAGCTGACTAATGAGTTTATGGTCACTTAATATGTTTTTCTGAGGTAAATGTGATGTTACGTGACATTGTTTACAAGCTGTTTTATTGTCGTCTTTCCGATGTTGAAACTGATTGAGCTATTAGACGAGACATGATACAGATTTCGGTAAATTGTACTGTATATTTTAACATACCTTCAGATGTTTAGTCGTATTTATTTTGCACTGTAACTGGTATTAAAGTGGAGGAGAGGATGTTCACATGCACTCCATGCTGCCGCTTTTCTTTAACTGTCATGTCACATTAAACAGTGCCAAAACGGTATTTATTTTTTGAACCTCATAATAAAATGGACATCATTTGAAATCTGAGACTTTGCTTCATATCAAAAGTAACAAAGCACAAAGATTACTGCAATTTATTGGATGGGAGGCGCTACATATTCTGCTCATTCATCAAATGAAAACAGACTAGACTAATCGATTCTTGGGATTTAAGAATCGATATCGGTTCGTAAAAATGAGAATCGAATAAAATCGAGAAATTAATATTTTTTACCCAGCCCTACTTAAAGGAACACTCCACTTTTTTGAAAATAGGCTCATTTTCCAACTCCCCTAGAGTTAAACAGTTGAGTTTTACCGTTTTCGAATCCATTCAGCTGATCTCCAGGTCTGGCGGCACCACTTTTAGCATAGTTCATTGAATCTAATTAGACCGTTAGCACCTCGCTCAAAAATGACCAAAGAGTTTCAATATTTTTCCTATTTAAAACTTGACTCTTCTGTAGTTACATCGTGTACTAAGATTGACGGAAAATGAAAAGTTGCGATTTTCTAGGCCGATATGTCTAGGAACTTTACTCTCATTTTGGCGTAATAATCAAGCAACTTTGCTGCCGTACCATGGGTGCAGCAGACGCAATGATATTACGCAGCGGCTGTGACCCCCTGCTTGCACAGGGAGCGTTCCTTGCAACCATGGAGACATTTGTGAGAGGCAGTGCGTAATATCATTGCGCCTACTGCACCCATGGTATGGCAGCAAAGTTCCTTGATTATTATGCCGGAATGAGAGTATAGTTCCTAGCCATATCGGCCTAGAAAATCGCAACTTTTAGTTTTCCGTCGGTCTTAGTACACGATGTAACTACAGAAGAGTCAAGATTTAAATAAGAAAAATATTGAAACCCTTTGGTCATTTTTGAGCGAGATGCTAACGATCTAATCAGATTCAATGAACTATGCTAAGCTATGCTAAAAGTGGTACCACCAGACCTGGAGATGGGCTGAATGGATTCGAAAACAGTAAAACTCAAATTTTTAACTCTAGGGGAGTTGGAAAATGAGCCTATTTTCAAAAACAGTGGAGTGTTCCTTTAATAAAATTCAAAACAAAATTTCCAAGGAGGCAGAAAGGGCAGAAAGGGCCTAAAATTAACAAATGCTTGCATTTGTAGATCCCCGCAAGCATTATTTCCTCTTCGGAACACAAATGAATATATACATAGTTCAGTCATGAAACTCTAGATGGTGCATGCTGATGGGTCCTTAAAGCAAGGTGATGATAATTAAATACAGCATTAACTACTTGGCAAAAGCTGATTGGTCCATGCTTGTGTTCCGAAGATGAACGCAGGTCTTACGGGTGTGGAACGACATGAGGGTGAGTAATTAATGACATAATTTTCAATTTGTAGGTGAACTAACCCCTATAACTAACAATAAGCAATATATTTGTTACAATAGTTATTAAAAATACTGTCCATTCTTAGTTCATTTTAGCTCAGGTCCATTAAACAGCATTATTAGAACAACTTTTGGTATTAATGTATTAGTAAATGTTGAAATTAACATTAACTAAAATTAATGTATTAGAAGTATTTTCATTGTTACTTTATGTTAACTAATGTATTAACCACTGATCTATATAAATGACTGTATTGGTATTCCCAAGTATTCCCTCACATTCTATTGAATTAATAGGAAATCATCTGATTTTAATAAGAAAGCATTACCTACCAAGTCCGCTTTTTTATATATTAAGTCTCTCTGTACATTCTTCCAACACAAACGTCAAACATAAATGGTTATTTGTTCAAAGTCAGAAATTTCCCCTGCTTATTAAAAGTTAACATTCATCTTCATTACAGTAGCGAATATCAACAGCTGACGGACAAGACTCCTCAACATTTGTATTACAAATGTCACAATGATTCTTCTAAAATCTGACTAGAGATTTAGGCCTATGCTTTGAAAAGCATGTGAGTACAAATTTGTCATGTAGTTATTCACTGTGGTTATGTAATTATGTTGTGTTACATAATACTGTTTATTTGCACAGTAACTGTAAATGATTCAGAATGCCATCTCATTATTGGCCGGCTCCTTCGTCAGTATTCATCAGGTGGGACTTTCTAGGCACCTCAAGATTCGATTACGATTCAGAGGGCTGCGATGCTATGATAAAACGATTATCAATGCATCTTTTTTCCTATACAGATTTTGTTTTTTCTCACTGTGTGACTACTTGGTACTTTTAAAGCAAAGTATTTGTAATGATCCATAATGAATTACTTCCAATATCTTTTATTAATAAAACAAATTAAATTGTTTTGGCAAGTCAACTGGAAGGATACATTTGCCAGTATATGTCCCAGTATAGCAAAGAACCAACAGGAAAAGAAATGTGTGCCTGTAGCAGCAGCATACTTGTAGTAAATGAATACAGATTTCAGCATATTCTGAATCACTAACATTAAACAATAGACTTCTAACCAACATCCTCCTGTTATGTGCAATAAGCAATACAACATTATATAATATTAATAATATAGCAATAGCAAAACTTGCATATAGTGAGGCTTGTCCAGGGTTGCGTTTCCCAAAAGCATCATAAGCCAAAGTTGAATCGTAGAACAATTGCCACCAATGGTCTCTACAATCAACTAAGGCTTATGATGCTTTTGAGAAACACAGTCCTGGGGTCTCATTTATAAAGCATGCGTACGCACAAAATGGGGCTGGAAATGTGCGTACACCAGTTCCGACGCATAAGTTGTGATTTATAAAAACAAACTTGACGGGAAAATTTGCGCACTTCCACGCAAACTCTGACCCATGCGTATGAATATTTTGGAGACAGAGCAGTTTGGCGACACTGATGGTGAGCTGAGGGACGGACGGCAGATGAAGGAAAACCACTTCAAATCCTCATTATGAGTCATAATCATAAATACAGTTCATGTTCACAATAACAGTTTAAATAAAAGAATTGATAAACATTTACATTAATATTACACTTTCACTATTGCCGATAAGCACTGAAATTACATTACACAGAAGTTAAACAAACGTGATATGAATTCAGATAGTAGATGTGCTACTTTCGATCACTTTTCCAGTGACACACTGTTTTAATGACAGCGAGGAGCGCTGGGAGCACAATAATTCCTCTTTAAACTACACTGCAGATGTTATGACAAAATATTTTAGCGAGAACGATGATCAGTGATGCACACTTAACTTCGATATTATGGAAGACACTGCTGGATTCGGTGATCGAACGGTCCGTTGTCCAGTTTGAATAGTTCCAATGATAATAGCTTACTGTATAACCGCAGCTGCAGGAGGTGTTGATGTCGTATGAAGGATCTTCATAACAATTACCATTTGAAGGATATAATATGAGGAAAATGGTAAGATTTGCATGTTTTCTTTTTAAAATACTTTGTCAGTGACGCGCCGAGACAGACGATTACACTGCAATAAATAAGTAGGCCTATCTGTTTCCACTAAAAAATAGCCTATAAACTTCCTAAAAGATATGTTCACCCTATAAGCAAAACTGCATAAATTTGATTCGAATTGTTTAAAACTATTAAAATACTATTTGGCCAGTGGAAATGAATGAATCAGCTCTATTCTAAAACCTTTATCTTAAGTATTTTATATAATTTTGTTTTTATGGATATTTTGATATATTTATTCTAAAACATAAAGAGGATATTGGATGATCTTTATCAGTATAATGTGTGGCACAAATGGCATTTATAGTCCATTACTAATATTTTCCATAGTCTTGTACCTTTGATGACGTTAACCATGGTGTCACGTGGATGGAATATGTATGGAAATGATATGCAGATGAGGTTATGCATAGTAAAACTAGGCGTCGTAAGCTCCATATGGTGATTTCAGGGAGGAGACAGGGTGGAGATGCATGTACGCACAATCTTCCGTTGACTGGGATTTATAAAAGGATTTGTGCACAGGTTCTGGTGTACGCATTGGTTTTATAAATCTGATTTTTTTTTTTTTGTGCGTACGCAGAATCTAGCTTTTGCGCGTACGTACACCTCCGTGAAGTTGGCACCCCATAGAGCGAAATAATCCCCAAAACTATGTCATTCGTTTGTGCTACGTTTGTGCTGATTTGTGCCGCAAAAACGAATGTTTGTGCTGGTTTGGTGTTCGAGATATTGAGCATTATTTTTTTGGTCGTGTGACGTCATTCTCCACCCCATGTTGTTCAAATCGCTTCAAACCGGTGCCATTCGTTTGTGTTCGATTTGTGCTGGTTTGTGCCGTTAAAACTAACACTGTAACTGTTTTCCTTCCACAGATATAACAAATATAATTCGGGAGCTGTGACGTCATTTTCCACCCCACTTCGTCTAAATCGCACGAAACTGGTGTGGTTCGTTTGTGCTCGATTTGTGCTGGTTTGTGCCGTTAAAACTAACACTGTAACTGTTTTCCTTCCACAGATATAACAAATATAATTCGGGAGCTGTGACGTCATTCTCCACCCCACTTCGTCTAAATCGCACGAAACTGGTGTCGTTCGTTTGTGCTCGATTTGTGCTGGTTTGTGCCGTTAGAACTATCACTGTAACTGTTTTCCTTCCACAGATATAATAAATTTAATTCGGGAGCAATGACGTCATTCTCCACCCCATTTCGTCTAAATCGCACGAAACTGGTGTGGTTCGTTTGTGCTCGATTTGTGCTGGTTTGTGCCGTTAAAACTAACACTGTAACTGTTTTCCTTCCACAGATATAACAAATTTAATTCGGGAGCTGTGACGTCATTCTCCACCCCATTTCGTCTAAATCGCACGAAACTGGTGTCGTTCGTTTGTGCTCGATTTGTGCTGGTTTGTGCCGTTAAAACAAACACTGTATCTAAGACCTCTTCTTAAATATAACGAAAAAATGTTTTATGAACAATTATGTAACTCTCCACACCCCATGCCATCCACATTGCTCCAACCCGGTATTGCTCGTTTGTGCTCGATTTGTGCCGGTTTGTGCCGTTAAAAGAATCCCTAAATGATGACTTTTTGACTTAAAAATAAAAAATAAAATAAAAACCAAATCATTTCCACCCCATGTCTTCTTAAATTGTTACAAAAAGGTGCTGTTCGTTTGTACTCAGTTTGTGCCGTTAAAAAAAAGCAACAATGACATAGGCTAATCTTAAATATAAAGTAGGCCAAACGAAAAATGTTTTTACATTAAATTTGCTTAAAACCGGTGCCCCCCACATGCTCCAAATTCGCTCAAAATTGTTTGTGCCGGTAAAAAGTTTAGTTTGTGCTGCTTTGGTTTTTAAATTATAAAAAAAATGTATAGGTCATTTTCAGGTCACCGGCGCGATCCCTTCCATTGTTTTCTGATATTTTGGGTTTTTCCAATGAAACACAAATTGTTATTATTTATGAAAAATAAAAAAATAAAAAAAATTCTTGTAATAGTGAGTGAAACATGTTGCATCATGGATGTTTTTTCTTAGGCCTTTTAATAATAAAATAAATACAAATAAATAAAAATTTCCTCAATGTTGTTTTAGACAACATAAAGCCAAAATGAGTATTTTAGGGGCCGCCCACACATTCAAAACAAATTTTAAAGCATAACTAATTTAAGTTTTACCATTAAACCAAAAATACAAAAAAACTCTTAACTAATTTTTCAGTTTCTTAAAAAAAAGTTATTTGTCTGTTTATTTTCAAGTAAAATAATTAAAAATAATGTCTTTATTTGTTTTTTCGATTTGGTTTAGTTAGACAATGAAATAAGTCGGTTTTTTTTCTTGACGTAGGCTAATTAATTGAAGGAATTACACGGACTGATGCTGCACAACTTTCCGTGACACGCGCTTGTCACTAAAAAGGAGGAAAGCAAACAGAGACTTAATTTGAAATCACATTGCTCCTACTATGTGATTTCAGTGTCATTCAATTCAATGCAATCAATGTCTAATATTTATAAACCGAGGCAGCACAAATGAAACTTTTATCGGCACAAACAGTTGCGACTGTTTGTGGTGAATGACCTATAAATGACACAATTATTCCTTTAATTTTTTTAAAAACCGAAGCAGCACAAACAAAATACCGGCACAAACCAGCACAAAGGAAGCACAAACAAACGAGACTATTTTGGGCAACTTTGTTTGGAGCATGTGGGGGTCTGAGTGATGTCATCGCCTATATCAAAGTCTAATATTTTAAAATCGAAAGCAGCACAAAATTTTTTACGGCACAAGCGATTGAGACTATTTTGCCGACGTTTTGTGGCCTTGAAATAGCAATAATCTGGTTCCTAGACATAACAAGTCTCTGGTAGGCTACAGTAATGCAGGCAAGCCATGAATAAATAGGCATACGCGAAATATGTATGACTTAAATAATTTACAGATTAACAAAACGAAAGAAAAAAAAATGCGACAAGTCTGTGCTGAGTTTATTTTTCTTGCGGCTACACAAGTCAGGAAACCGAGATGAGAAAGCGCATCCTGTAGTTACATTTACATTCTGTTTTCATTGTGAGTGCACACAAATAAAAGTAAACACTCTGTGGCTGCGACTATTGTCTTACTTTTATCTATGTGATCAAAAATGATGGAGTAGGCCATTTAACAATGTTCGATCGCGCCGGCGCCTGCCTCCCCCTCTCTCTCTCTCTCTCACTCACACACACACACACACACAGACACACACACACACACACACACACACCATATTTTAGCATTGCAAACTTGATTTGCAGCCTGATTATTATCGAAATATAACAGTCAATCTAAACATCTAAACATCAAGTAGTCTAATCTAAACACCTTGGCCTAATTAACTTCCAGTCAAGAAGGGGAAAACAAGGACTCAAAATCAACCTATATGAATTAATTTATAAACAACACTAATTTTATCCGATAACTCGTTCTATTTAATGTAACAATTGCAATTCACTTTGTACAGTGTATTTATGTTTTTTTTCTTCATTATTATTGTTTTATTTAAAGAAAATAGCCTTCGCCTATAGGCTACTTTACATGGACAGTGATTAAAGTCTGTGTTTGTTTGAAAGGTAAATTGCAGTTAGATGATGAAATAATCTGAGCATAAGCAGTTCCACAAGATTCCACTGGGCCTGTTAGTTGCAGCGTTTTATCTTTGTCTGCGGAAGATGCGAATCTATGTGTTCAATTGTTATACACGCGTTCCTGTGAGTTTCTTGATTGCACAATAATTAATAAAAGAATTCCCTTCTCTGACGCGCCAAACACATTTTAAATTAACCTGTAAATTCCCCTGCACACATGATTTTTTTTTTAGTCTCAGAGCATACATCTTTTCCGTATGCAGACCTTCCTATGCATTGTTTAACGTTTTTGAAGGGCGCAGAAACACGTTAAACATGTATTTGAAAATTTACCATGCAATTGTATAGTATTTTATTATTATTATTTATTCAAATATCTGTCCCAGTACTATAGCACAGCATAGAACACGCCTGGTTCCAGAAGTAGGCAGGTAACATGTAGGCCTAAGTGGTTGTGACAATATCTGGCATAAATTTAGTCCATTTAAGAAGGGGTCTTAGTACTTTTTAACGGCACAAACCGGGACAAACGAACAGCACCATTTTGGAACGATTTAAGATGACGGGGAGGAGATTTTTTTTTTCTTTTTCTAATTTTTTTTTTATTAGGCCTATAATAATAATAATAATAATAATAATAATAAGTTATATAAGTTATTCTTTTAACGGCAGAAACCTGCACAGATAGAGCACAAACGAATATGCCAGTTTTGGAGCGATTTAGATTACATGGGGTGGAGATTGGGTTTTTCAAAAAAAAAATTTAATAAAAGGTAATCAATTACAGGGATTCTTCTAACGGCACAAACCGGCACAAATCGAGCACAAACGAGCAATACCGGGTTGGAGCAATGTGGATGGCATGGGGTGTGGAGAGTTACATAATTGCTCATAAAACATTTTTTCGTTATATTTAAGAAGAGGTCTTAGATACAGTGTTTGTTTTAACGGCACAAACCAGCACAAATCGAGCACAAACGAACGACACCAGTTTCGTGCGATTTAGACGAAGTGGGGTGGAGAATGACGTCATTGCTCCCGAATTAAATTTGTTATATCTGTGGAAGGAAAACAGTTACAGTGTTAGTTTTAACGGCACAAACCAGCACAAATCGAGCACAAATGAACGACACCAGTTTCGTGCGATTTAGACGAAGTGGGGTGGAAAATGACGTCACAGCTCCCGAATTATATTTGTTATATCTGTGGAAGGAAAACAGTTAAAGTGTTTGTTTTAACAGCACAAACCAGCACAAATCGAGCACAAACGAACGACACCAGTTTCGTGCGATTTAGACGAAATGGGGTGGAGAATGACGTCACAGCTCCCGAATTAAATTTGTTATATCTGTGGAAGGAAAACAGTTAGTTTTAACGGCACAAACCAGCACAAATCGAGCACAAACGAATGGCACCGGTTTGAAGCAATTTGAACGACATGGGGTGGAGAATGACGTCACACGACCAAAAAAATATCTCAAACACCAAACCAGCACAAACGTTCGTTTTTGCGGCACAAATCGGCACAAACGTAGCACAAACGAATGACAAAGTTTTGGGGATTATTTCGCTTTATGGGGTGCCAACTTCACGGAGGTCGTACGTACACTTTTAGGATGAAATCTACGCAAAGTTTTATAAATGAGGCCCCAGGTCCTTTTTCCAGTTGACTTCATAGAAGCCAAAGTGCTTCCATACACTACGTTTTAATGCAGCGTGGCGGTTGGATTTCTCGCTCAGCCACCATGGGTCTCTTATGGTGCACATCCACTGGCGCGAAGCGAGCGGAGCAGAGCGAGCATTTTAAGTTCATTATGCATAATGAATCAGCGTATCGAATCATGATTTGGATCGCTTGTCAAACGTGACTTTGGCACTCCAAACAGCTGATTCGACATGCTGATTCATTTGGTGCACCAAAAATATTCTCATCGCTTTATAATATTAATATTGAACCACTGTACTCACATGAACTGATTTAGATGTGTTTTTACTACCTTTATGGATCTTGAGATAGGAAATGTCATTGCTCCCTATGCAGGCCTCACTGAGCCATCGGATTTCAACTAAAATATTGTAGTGAATTCCAGGGCCCAGTTTACGGCCGGGCCCCTCTCGCTCCGTAACAGTGGACAAAGGTTTGCTACATTTTGATTGGATCTTGGTGGACTAACACAAACAAACTGTCCAACGCCATCAGATAAAGATGTAAGGACAACATCCAGACCTCTCTTAGAGGGTAAGAAGAAGACCTCTTGTACCAAGCCTGGGAAGGACAGGACTTCTCATTGGTCCACAGGCAGTTACTGCCCTTCACCCATCTAGACATTACTTCCTAATGCTGGCCAGAGACTGCCATAAAAATTCCTCTGCACCTTAGCAGCAATGGGTGAAACAAAGAGAGATCACAAAGATCCATCCAAATCCATTCAAAACTATGTTTGAAAACCTTAGAGCTGATGCAAACTACACATCCATTTCATACTTATTCACAGAAATAAGTATTCTCAGTGACAGCTATTTGTAGTGCAACATCTGATACAAATTCAGCTGTTAATGTACAATTGAATGACATTTCAATCTTTTTCCATCATGTTTAGTCTCTATTTGTTTAGAATATTGCCAAAGGTATTCTGGTGGTGGTTTGGAAAGTGAGAAATGCATTGGTAAACTTTAAAGACACTGTAAAGACTTCCAACTTTGTGCTTTATGCAAATGAGTTCCACAGGGGAGAGAAGGGTGGGCCACACTCTGTGTGTCCCCTCTGATGCCAGCAGCCAATCACAGCACTCAAATGGAGAAGCGCCAAAATGCAATCTCCTCCTCATCGGAAAGGGATAAAGGTACCCTTTCTACCGACACTCCTTGTTCTGAGTCTGCCCTTGAAAGGGGGAAGACGTAACAGATATAGCGTTCTGAGTCTCCCATCGGGTGAGACATAACAGATATTGTTCTGAGTCCCGGCTTGCGAAGCTGAGACACAACAGATACACGGTTCTGGGTCTTAACTCTGTAAGGAGTGAGACATTAACAGATATACCGTTCTGAGCCTCTGGTCCATCCAGAAGAGACAACAACAGAGACGACCATGTTCTAAGCCTCCAGCTTTTGAGGAAAGAGACGTTAACCAACACTACGTTCAAAGTTTCCATCCAGCGAAACAGTGACGACATCCGCAACAAGGTTAAGCTCAGGAGAGCAAACCTTCACTTCAAGGTACCTTCGTCTGCGTGTTCCAGATTGTTAAGGACCTTCTGCACCTACACCAGGGCCTCATCTGCGTGTTCCAGATTTTAGGACCCTTTGGTGCTCCAGGAGATCAGCATCCCACAGAGCTTCGTGTTCAAGACTGTTGAAACAGATTCTGGCTCCTCTCCCCACTGCATTGTCACCCGGCACAACCAGTGGAAGACGTCACCGTCATCGGACTCGACCAAGTGGAACGTAAATATCACTTAACCAAACCTCTTTCCAGAGACCTTGGCATTGTTGTATTTTATCAGTATATAATTTCCTAATTTCCATTAGATGTAATATAGCTGATGTTAGTTAATAACAAATAATCCTTCGTTTATTTGTTTGGTGCATAATAAGGTTCTCCACCTTATTATTTTCAGAGAAACAGTTTATCTTTCCCTAAGATAACGTAACTCTTCCATAGCCACACTCAACTTAGTCACTTGTATTCTATGTATCTTATGCACTTTATTCCTTTATCATTCATGCTATTCATTTAGTAGTTGTGTTAGTTATTCTTGTTTATCTTTTTGTTAATAAAATTTATTTTATTACACTTGTGTCTTCCTTGTGCTGATAATACAGAAAAGGTTCTACAAGTTAGCAATTTCACCAATCTTTCAGATAAATCAGCTAACCACTTTACATTAATTCTAAATGAATGAAAGCCCCTGTAGGGAGTGAAAGACCCTGACTGGTGCCCTGAGCTAGGGAAAGGGGGGGAAAGTGGTTATCTGATGTACTCATAACCACACCTTAAGAGACATGTGATCCAAAATCACAACGTCAGCGGTGACGTGAGTACCAATCCCTATTTTACTTCGCGTCCTTGGATGGACAAAGTAAAAATCACTACAATATCTTAATTTGTGTTCCGAAGATTAACAAAGGTCTTACGGGTGTGGAACAGCATGAGGGTAAGTAATAAATGACAGAATTTTCATTTTTGGGTGAACTAACCCTTTAAAACAACCTAGCAAAATGGTGTTCCCCTGGCAGAGTGATGAATTTTTATGTTTTGCCATGAAATAGGAAGAATTTTTGGGAGGCTATGGATGCTCAAAAACATCTCAGTACCCCCAACAGGCACCAATAGTGCTTGCAGTTTTAATTTTAAGAATTTATACAGAAATGTGACATTAAGAATGACTACAAGCTTGACTACAGGGTGACAACAGGATGAGTACAAGTGCACTTACATTCTCTTCTGTTTGAGGACTCGCATGGCTTTCTGTTTCACCATGTTCTAAAAAAAAAAAAGCAGAGAAAATAGATTTCTTTCAATGTCCTGTGGTGTGTGACGCTTTGTCGACAATACATATGGCTGAATGTTGAATGATTTTTTTTTAAATGAATTAATTAAAGGAATGGATCACAAAATCTAAAAAAAAAAAAAAAAAAAAAAACCTGATGGCAAAAAATTGTCATTAGGTATTTTTAGATTTGTAGATATTTAAAACTAGCATATAAAAGCATCACACCAGGTCTGAACAATACCAAACACCATTGGTGCTTGCGTCTACCAATTGTGACACCACGTTTGAATGCGTGCAAGTATAAATGTAATTTGGGAGCTATAGAAAAAGGAATGATATTCAGCAAATAACATCTTAAATTTAAATTTGTTCCTCACACAAAGCTCATATAGGCCCTGTTTACACCTGGGTCATTCTATGTCAAATCAACCAAATTGTGGAAACTAATTTTGTTAATATTTTTAATGTAGAATAAATAAATAGTGATTAAAGCTAAAATATTAAATGTCACATATGTATATTTACCGAGTAATCCACTGTTTTGTAGAGGGGGGTCAAAACGACAATTTTCACTACAACTTTCACCAGATTTGGAGCCAAATCTTTATAAAAAAAAAATATACATTTTTTTTTTTAAAAAGATGGCAGCATCTTTTTATTTTTACGTGGAGTTTGGTAGGTATGTTAGTAAAATCTGTTGACTTTAGCAATCTTTGTTTCATTATATGCCAACTGTGAGAGTTCAAAAATGGCAAAAAGCACTTCTTGTGCTTTTTGCCTCAAGTTTGGATGCCTGTAACTCAATAAGTTTTAAAGGTATCTTAATATCCTTTTACATTCTGGTTCTTAACAAACTTTCCTTTTGGTATCTTCATTTTAAAGGCCCTTGATGGTTCAATCCCAGAGATATGGAAATCTTAATGCAGCTCCATGTGTAAATTGGTAAATTATACACATTTTCAGTGGTCAAAAACCAAATGTGGGCCACATTGCATACAGCTGATACTTTTTTTTTTTCTTTTAAAGAGGAATATCTGAAGAACAAATAATGTTGAAACTAGAAATGCATCTCATGTGTTTCTATCAACTCGATTGCATAGAACATACCTGTCTGTGTGCCATAAATATTAATTTTCCAAAGTTTGCAAGCCTGTAACTATAAAAGCATTCAAGATATCTTAATATCCTTCTAGATTCTCATTCTTTACTTTTGAAGCCCTCATTTTCAAGGCCATATATAGTTCAGTCCTATAGATATGGGGATGTCAAAGCAGCTCCATGTTCAATTGTTGAATTTTACTCATTTTCAGTAATTGGAAACCAAATGTGGTTCACTTTGCACACAGCAGATATTTACTGCATTTAAAGAGGAATGTCTGAAGAATAAAAAAATGTTGAAACTAGAAATGTATTTTGTTTCCCTCTATCAAAAGAATTGCATAAAACATATCACTGTTGGCAAATAATAAAACAAAGATTGCTAAAGTCAACAGATTTTACTAATAGACCTACCAATCTCTGTATAAAAATAAAATAATGATGCTGCCATCTAAAGTCATTTTTACACCCCTCTAATTTGGCTCCAAATCTCAGGTGAAAATTGTCATTTTCAACCCCCCCCTACAAAATAGTGAATTATCTGTGATATTTCATATTTTGGTATTCATCACTATTTATGTTTGTCTTTCTACAGAAAAAAAAAATTCTTGAGCAGGGGACCTCTGGTTGAGTTCATACAGAATGACCCACCTGGTATTAAGATGCGTTTTGGGTGGATGACGCTAAATACAGATGTAAATGGGGTCTAAAAAGCTTTGAGCTTGTCTACTTTCGACCACTTCCAGAGGTAGTCGAAAACGCATTTAACCAGATTGCTTTCATAGTGTAGACCCTCATGTGGTCGAATGTGTTCGAACAGCCACAAAAGAACTTCTACTCTCCACCTACTGACCTAATGCATAAACATTATGGGGAAGCACGCTAGCCAGATGGGATTTAACCTTTGTCGGCTGAAGACCCAAGTTTAGTTTGAAGATGAAAAACGTACCAGCATAATATATAAACAGGGCCATAGCTACTAAATCATATGGCTTTAAAAGACTTGATATACTATAGCATAGATATGGACAACTTATGGTGCATTTTTGTTATTTTTATGAAATGCAAGTAAATTAAACAGAATTACATTTTTTGAGTGAACAATTCCTTTAATGTTTACAGAAAACTATAATTACACTCGAGTAAAGTCTGAGCCAAATTTTACCTTTGATGGGCCATCCCTCATTTTCTTCATCTGATCTTTGTATTTCATCAGTTCGGCATCAAGTCTGGCTATCTTCTTGTCAACGGACTCTGCTCGTGAGTCGACCTAATATTTATCAAACCAAAGAAAGACATCATATAGGATATAATAACATGTACATACATAATTAACTGAGATGAGAAGAACTTGGGTAAAGTTGGTTTTATATTCGCACATTCGGGCATCCGTATTCAATAGCCTTGCTAATCACACTACATTGGACATTCAGTGGACATTCACAAGTAAATATGCAATTAAAACAATACTTGCCTATTTTGATCGACTGTGGAAAATGTAAGTTGACAATCGTTGGTTGTCAATATCATGTCGCTGCTTAAAATTCGCAAACATTAATTTATTCCACATTTATTGGAAAGACTGAATTTATCAGAAGTCCGAATGTGCGAATATAAAACCAACTTTACCCAAGTATGAGAAGATACCAGCACTTATGTTAAATGCAGAAATATGTCATAAGTCACTGATCTCTAAAGAAACCAGCAGGACTGGTTCAAATTCACACAACTTCAACACAAGCCTTTGTCCCTAGAAACACAACTTTCAGAACAAATGTTGTATTTAAAAACACCAGCCATGTCAACAACTATAAAAACAACAGAAATGTATAAGATGTTTATCTATAGGGACAGCGTCTGTTTTACTACGTTACATGACACAGCAGAACATATTTCAACCACTCATAACAAATAATCAACAAATAACAAATAATCAACAAATAACAAATGGTCAACAAATATCCAGGCTGATAATATGAAGAAACACAATTCAGATAGAGATTTAAGCAAAAAATGAAGCCATTTCAGCTTTCAGGACAAAGTTCTTTTGTTTCTCAGTCTTAAAAGTTAACAACAACAAACACATACACCTGATATACAGTCCGTGAGGTTCGGTGGTGGTCCTTTTGGTTTCCCTCGTCCGAAGATACGATTCATCCTGACACTATTTTAAACAAACAGGCTAAATAAAATAAAAAAGAAGAAAACAGTATCTCTTCCTTCGCCCGACAACAAAACGCAGCCTGAACAAGGAACCCGGAAGTACTGACGTCATTACGTCCAAGGGGTATCTTGACATCTACGCCTCTTTAGTGACATTTTTAATTATTATAACAATTATTAATGCCATATATACAATTATACAATGATAAATATTCAATTCAAAAATACAAATAAACTAAATAATAAACCATAGCAAGAGTACAATAAAAAAAAAGAATATAAATAAAATCCTATAAGTAACAAGCACTTTATCTCATAGCAGCTGTTTCTATTGGCCGTGTAGTGAGCAGTCTATGGTAGTGAGGTATCGGGTGTGTCTCTGACGCCGCATTCTCCGCTGGATCAACGTCGCCGCCATTTTGGACCGGGCGGACTGAAGAAAAGATTCCTGGATAGTTTGAGGTTGTACCTATGGGTTGTACATAGGCGTAATTTGCGGGTGGGACATGTCCTCACCACTTTTTGCCAGGGTCGATATTGTCCCCACCCCACCCACTTTTTGAAACATCTCGCGGCATGCATGTACCTAAATACAAAAGAAACATCAACTGATTTGCAGTTCGTTCGTTTGGGCGATCTGGCGCCGGATGTGTTATTTGTTAAAGCTGTGGAAAAGTGGGAGTGAGAGTGGGATAAGGAGAGACAGCAACCAATAAAACAGACCTACACAACCAGTGGTGTAGCCGGGGCGATACGCACGCATACACCGTATGCCTACTTTTGGTCAGGGCTGTTTGCGTATTACGACTTCTAAGGATCAGTATTTGCGTATACCCACTTGTTTTTTGCTTCGAAAGTCTATAAAATAATGTCCTGTTAGCTTCTCCTTTAACTGTGTGTCCAATGCTGTTGTGTAAACTAGCGATTCTTTGTTGTAATTGGTGCATGATAGGGTGACCAGACGTCCCCGTTTTCCGGGGACAGTCCCGGTTTTTGTTGCTCCGTCCCCGACTGGAGCTGTCCCCGGAAATGTCCCCGTTTTATATCTCGTTCAAAATAATCCGCAAATACATTGCAAAAAAGTCTGGCCAGCATACAGCATAGAGGTTTCTTAACGGTGCTGTTGTTAAAATATATATTTTTTTCTAAACATATCTCTCTATTAAAATGTTAAACAGTTCAATACCGCTTTTCTACAGTATCGGCAGCGAGTTCACGCACACCGCAGTTGAACAGAGCCACGCCTCCTGTCACTTACTCTGCGCAGCGGCAGGCCTCGAGGGCTCTGGCTCAGACTAAATACTTGGGGTTTCGAGTCTGACGACAGCACGAAGGCGTGGCTTATTCGCAAGGTCAAGGAACATGCGCCGTTTACATGCTCCCGGAAGACCGCAAACTTCAATAGTAATCACGCAGAAGCCCTCGTTGTGTGTTTAATTTTTACTCAGTTGAAACAAGAATGATATTACTGTGTTAAACGTTGAAAAAAAGCTAATTTTGGCATTTGGGAATAATGTTTTATAATACTGTAAAATCACGTGACACTGTTGCTTGGTGTCAAGGGCATGTACACTAACAGTGAAAAGTTTGGAAAAATCACTATTTTTTAATGTTTTTGAACGAAGTCTCTTATGCTAATTAAGGCTGCATTTATTTCATAATAAATACAGAATAAACAATAATATTGTGAAATATTATTACAATTTAAAATTGTGGTTTTCTATTTTAATATACTTTAAAATATAATTCATATCAGTATATCATTCTAATATGCTGATTTATTATCAATGTTGGAAACAGTTGTGTTGCTTAATATTTTTTTGGAACCTGTGATACATTTTTCAGGATTCATTGATGAATAAAAGGTTAAAAAGAACAGCATTTATTCATAATATAAATATTTTCTAACAATATAAATCTTTACTATCACTTTTTATCAATTTAACACATCCGTGCTGAATAAAAGTATTAATTTATTTCAAAAAAAAAAAAAGAAAAAAAGAAAAAAAAGAAGGACTGACCCAATGCTGATATTTTTTTTAAACTTTATTCATCAAAGAATCCTGAAAATGTCTCACAGGTTATAAAATAATATTAAGCAGCACAACTGTTAAATCATCATATTAAAATGATTTCTGAAAGATCATGTGTCACTGAAGACTGCAGTAATGATGCTGAAAAATCATCTTTACCATCACAGGAATAAATTATATTTTAAAGTATAGTAAAATAGAAAAGCATAATTTTAAATTGTAATAATATTTCACAATGTTATTGGTTTTTCTGTATTTATTATGAAATAAATGCAGCCTTAATGAGCATAAGAGACTTTGTTAAAAAAAAAAGTCAAAGTAGTTTCCAAAGACACACATACACACACACACACACACACACACACACACACACACACACATATATATATATATATATATATATATATATATATATATATATATATATATACATACATACATATATATATAGAGAGAGAGAGAGAGAGAGAGAGCGAGAGAGAGAGACTTGCTTAAAGGCATAGTTTACCCAAAAAATGAAAATTTAAACACCTTTAAACCTGTGACTTTATTTCTTCTGTTGAACAAGAATGTTGGTAACCCATTTTCTCTTGTGTTCAACAAAAGAAACTCTTACACAGGTTTAGAACAACTTGAGGGTGATTAAATGACAATTTTATATTTGGGTGAACTATCCCTTTAACACAGCTTACATTTTTTATAGTGTAATTTGAGATCAATTGTATTTCACTGGTGTGATGTCTTCAAATGACAGTGTAATAAATCTTAACTATATTACCATTTTATTTCTAAAAAGGTCTGTTTATTCAAAAGTAAAAGTTTATATAAAGCAGTTAAATGTGTCAAGTACATCTATTAGCTTAGGAGGCATTTATAGATGTTTAAATAAAATGTTAAACATGCACTCTTCACTGGTCTCTCACACAACTTCATAGTACAAAATAATACATGGTGTTCAGTAACATATCTAAAGGTAATCAAGTTTACACAATTTGCATGTTAATACAAACACAATAGCATTTTGTGTGGTTAAATTGTTATTTGGAATGCAATTCATTTATATGCACCCAGAGAACAAACTCAATGAAACTTAAGTAACCCTCTGCTATTCCTGGAACACAAAACCAACTGTTACGACCCCGATGGTGATGAATCAAAGTATAAAGGGTTGTAACATTAAACTTGGGAGGAGACACATACACAAATATGTCATAACCAGGTGATGTGTACAAGGAAAGGACACAAGTCTGAATAAGCAAATGATTTATTTACAATATGCAAGGGTATGAAAATAGCATGAGAAGGGAAAAATATGTTTAAAATAAAGAAATAGAAATAAGAATATATACAATTTACACATATGCAAAAAAGTTATAACACATTACAAATGAGTAACAAATTGGAAGGTCCCTAGAAAACACAGATAGAGGCTATAACACAACAGAAGGCCTTGCGAGTTGCGTCTTGACTCCAATTTTATGCCACGGTACAGCAAACACATTGGAGACTGGGTCAATGACGAAACAGGAAACACAGGGTCAGGTGCAGTGACACTATGAAAGTGAAAGTAAAAAGTAGGAAAAGCACTCAAGGGCAGAAAAGAACAAATATTAAAGGGTTAGTTCACCCAAAAATTAAATTTCTGTCATTAATTATAAAGACAGTTGTAATGACAGTGCAGCGCTTTCAGGTTCTACATCAGTTCTTCACATTAGCAACAACGCATGTGTGATAATGAGGCAGACCAATAATGAGCCGGCGTTCTGGCGTAGAACCCGGAAACACTGCTCTGTCTCTACAACATATACAGAGTAGGAGACTGACAGGTAAGAGAAGAAATTAAATAAAGTCATTATTTTTGTTTCATATCATTAAGGTTGAACCACTGTAGTCATGTTGACTATTTTAGTTTTTATGTCTATTATGTTTTTACTTCTTCTCTGGACCTCAGGGATGCAAACAGGTAAAGGGAAAAAAATTAGGGCAGGGGCATGCTCCAAACAGATTTTCAAAACTGTAATTTTACTCGCGCAAACAAAAAAATTGTTGCAACATTTCACCAAAATCAAGATTGAATAGGCTACATTTAGTCAAAACCTCATGTTATAAAAAGATGAAGTGCTATGGCTATTTAAGACAATATTGGCTGATTAGAGCTAAACTGTTTGCCCTCTCTCTCCTTTCACTGTTGCCACATCTCAGACCTCAAACGTTTCCACATCTCAGACCCCCCACCCACAAAAAAACATTAGATCTATGCAAATCCCATAAGTGACCTATTTTGATCTCAAAAAGGTGAGTTGTCACTGAAAGGTGAGGAGTTTGCAACAATGAATGTGGTAATTATGTAGCTTTCTCTTGGGAATAGGAAACCTCTCAGATTTGATCAAAAATATCATAAATAGAGTAATTAATGACAGAATTTTCATTTTTGGGTGAACTAACCCTTTAACATAATGCATTTTGTTTGAGTTTGTGGTACACAAACTTCCTCATTTCCACTGCATGGCGTTGTGTCAGCTGGCTTGGACTGATGCCTCTCGTCAGGGCAAGAGCATTCTGGACAGATAAATTAAAAATATTTAATGTCATATAAAAGTCCATTTATGTATTCAAAAGAAAATGTTGCACAAAGAAACAAGTAGTGGCTATGAAGCTTTGTAATGCCTTACCAGTAGAACAAAAGCCCCACAACTGCTGGAATCGTTTTGTGGTGCAGAGCAGAGACCACCATATTCCCAGAATCCTCCCAATTCATTAGTATGACTGTACCTCACAGCCATATACCTCCTGAGAAAATAAGTGGAATGCATTCAATTATTTACAAGGTTAAATTGAGTATTTCTAATGTTTCCATAATTTGGCCTAGTTCAACTTTAGATTACATCTAAGGGTGCTTTCACACTGGCAGTTCAGTTCTAAACAGAGCACAAGTCGCATGAAAAATTGATAATGTGAAATCTGTCATAAGACCCTGGAGCACACTAGGGTACTGAACCTGACACTACCTGTACGAGGTGGTCTGAGCTCAGAGAGTTCTGTAGCACTGGAACTAATCACTGTAGGACTAATCCATTGAATTGGCTCTTTCACTCTCTCTCTCTCCTCTCCACCTACAGCTGGTATGTGGTGAGCGCACTGGCGCCGTTGTACTGTGGCTGCCGTCGCATCATCCAAGTGGATGCTGCACACTGGTGGTTGATGAGGAGAGACCCCTGATATGATTGTAAAGCGCTTTGGGTGTACAGTAGTACATATGAAAGCGCTATATAAATGCCTCATTCATTCATTCATAATCTATGGTATGATTCATGTGAATATGAAAGCAACTCAGGTTCGCATTTGTACAGGAAGTAAAGTAACTTGGGCATGTGTTTTTTAGCCGATGACGACACACACAGACCTCAACAAACGTGCCCAATGTGAAAGCCCTTAAAAGATCAATATGATGGCCGATAAACAAGCAGAACTTAATTCTGTTGGAGTGAAGAGTAAAAATATGTACAATATGACACTACAACATACTATGATTAAAAGAAAAACATGTACAGTAACATTACTCAATTTGTAAAAATTCTACATCTTACCTCCACATATCAACATACATGACATGGTTTCCTAACTTTGAGTCCAGTATTGATACTTCCATATTCGGAACATCAGCTACCAGAAGAATCCAGTGATTGTTGCTCACATGGATTGGAAGGAAAATCCACTTCATTTGGGAGAATGCCACCTTAAAATAAAAGACATCAAGAAAAAAAAGTGACATACTGTTGAGATAACATTCACTTTCTTTCTATGCAACCCACTACAATGTGAATATGCAATTAAACTTTCATGCTAGGAGACTAAATGTCTCTCCTCAGCCATTGGTTAATAATTACATTTCACTGGACAGTGTTTGAATTAGAGTTTCACTTGCTTTGTCTTGAACACTGAGTGCTTGAAAGTTTCGCTCTGCACTATTTCAATTAATCTCAATGGATGCACAGAGTATTTGATGTACCATAAACTCTGTGAATGCGCACGATTCGCTGACGCTTAGTGTTTCTCACACACACAAGTGAGACAGAGTCTGTCATACCATGTAGAATTGACATGCTACATGTAAATTATATTCTCCGTTTTATTTTCCTGTCAAAAAACATACTTCATTTGGAATTACTTAGCCTATGAGAACAAGCAGAAGCCACTGCCGGTTTCTCTTGTAGTGTGCACAAAAAAACAAAATTAATGAATTTATTCAATTTCTTCTCTTCCATTTCAGTCTCCTCAGTATTGGCCCACGCTGTACACATGAGCAGCATGACACATGCATGTAATGCTGATGCATGCGTGATGCTGATGCAGGAGCTGGTCAATAATGAGCCGCCATTCTAAAGTAGAACACGGAAGCCCTAAAATGTGTTCACAATGTAAACAGTGTATGAGAATGACAAGGAAGAGAAGAAATTGTTGAATTAAGTCATTATTTTTGTTTTTGCACACAAAGTATTATTTTTGCTTCATAACATTAAAGGGTTAGTTCACCCAAAAATGAAAATAATGTCATTAATTACTCACCCTCATGTCGTTCCACACCCGTAAGACCTTCTTTAATCTTCAGAACACAAATTAAGTTACTTTTGTTGAAATACGATGGCTCAGTGAGGCCTGCATAGCCAGAAATGGTACTTCCTCTCTCAAGATCCGAAAGGTACTCAAAACATTTAAATCAGTTCATGTGACTTCAGTGGTTCAATATTAATATAAAGCGACAAAAATATTTTTGTGTGTGTGCCACTGCAGTCACGTCGACTGTTTTAATAATGACTTTAGTGCCTTTCTGGACCTTGAAAGGGGTCATTTAATTGCCATAGATGAGTCATACACCTCTCAGAGTTCATTAAAATATCTTAATTTGTGTTCCAAAGATGAACAAAGGTCTTATGGATGTGGAACAACATGAGGGTGAGTTATTAATGACAGAATTTTCATGTTTCATGAACCCTTTAAGTTCTATTTAAATGACAAATATGCATTCATTCATTTTTATTCATAATGGTTAACACAATTTAGTTTTACTTAAAGGAACACTCTACTTTTTTTGAAAATAGGCTCATTTTCCAACTCCCCTAGAGTTAAACAGTTGAGCTTTACCGTTTTCGAATCCATTCAGCCGATCTCCGGGTCTGGCAGTACCACTTTTAGCATAGCTTAGCATAGATGTGGCTAGGAACTATATTCTCATTCTGGCGTAATAATCAAGGAACTGTGTTGCCGTACCATGGGTGCAGCAGGTGCAATGATATTATACAGTGTCTCACAAATGTCTCTATGGTTGCAAGGCACGCTCCCTGTGAATGCAGGGGGTCACAACCATATCACTGTGCCTGCTGCACTCATGGTACGGCAGCAAAGTTCCTTGATTATTACGCCAGAATGAGAATATAGTTTCTTGCCATATCAGCCAAGAAAATTACAACTTTTCATTTTCCATCAGCCTTAGTATAAATGTAACTACAAGAAAGGGTCAAGTTTTAAATAGGAAAAATATCAAAACTCTTTGGTCATTTTTGAGCGAGATGCTAACGGTCTAATCAGATTCAATGAACTATGCTAAGCTATGCTAAAAGTGGTACCGAAAACGGTAAAACTCAACTGTTTAACTCTAGGGGAGTTGGAAAATGAGTCTATTTTAAAAAAAAAAAAGTGGAATGTTCCTTTAAGTTTTGTAATAAGAAAAAATGAAATGTCTAATATATAATGAATGATTCCACCAAAACAGCTCGTCTGCGTAAAATGGCACATCTTTTTACATTAAAGGGAGGGTTCACCCAAAAATGAAAATTCTGTCATCATATACTCATAGCTTAGCATAGCTTACTCACCCTCATGTTGTTCCACACACTTAACCTGTTACCCAGCACTGGCACGCCGACGCACCGAAGCTTCTTTGTTTAAATTAGCTCAAATTTACTGTTAGATTTAATATAATTACCTTGACAAACTATACATCATTAAAAAGATCTAAGACTCGAGCTTCAATTTTTAATCTTTATTTTACACTCAACATCGTATAGTGACCGTTATTTGTTAATATGCGTCGGGAGTTATGAATATGAGAAACGGAGTCGTTACCTTTTCATTGAAATATGAGCGTCAGCTTCAGCCATTGAGAAAAAAACTCTGTACGATCATCATGAAAAAACTCCACAAAATAACATCCCTCGGGGCTTTTAGCTTAAAAGCATGCACATTTGGATAAATATTGATGGACTGTCATACGTTTATGTCAAATTTCTATACAGAAGAGTCATATTTATTCATTTTTTACCCAAAGCGCGCTGTTTTCATCATATGAGCCATAGACTGTAGATATGAGCGCTGTATACACTGACTACTGTGTGTCCAACACATACTCGAAGCCGGAGGGCGCTCTGTGCACCTTTAGTCCACAAATTATACAGCATGAACAAGAGGCAGTCATGTGACATACACAGAACTAACAGAGGCTACCAGACATCGCTATAATCATTGATATAAACATACAGAACGTCACTTTTGAAAGTAATAAATACGCGATTGTGACGATATGTGGTTTATCTGTGTTCTTCACGCCATGTCAGGTAACGTTATTCATAATAGTAGATTATATTTATAATGCAATGCTAATCGAGATAGCTTTTCTCATTGTGCAGAATAGCCTAAAATTATATATTTTCTGTCTGATTTTTGATCCAAAGCCACATCACATCAAAGAAGGTTATTTAAAACAATCGACTAGTAAGTTTGGAGAAAAAACGTGGTTTTAATCTTATAAATTGTCGTGTTTTGATGGTGTGCTAAGCTAACATGCTAACGAGCCCAGAGATGCACCTGTTCTAATCTAAAGCTAATGTAAATAAATATTTTTTAATCGTAAAGCTCAGGGTTTTTTTTCTCTTTTTTTCCAAGAAGGGCATTAGATACAGTTTGAAAGAAGGTGAAGTGAGAAGTTTGGTGAATGAAATGAGGGATTAAATCATCTTGAACAGAACATCAGTAATTATAATAGAGACAAAAGAAAAGAATAATAAGAGCCATAAGCTGGCTGAAGAGGTGTGAATGTGTTCAGGGGAGACTGAATCTGAATGGGGCTGTTTGCACCACAAACACAATACAGAAAATACCCTTGAATAGATGACAATAAACATCAGTTAACATTTTAGAGTCCTTTCTAAATAAAGTCTCATGACATGGTCTTGAAAAACATGTAATAAAACTCAGAGTTTTAAACCTATCATCTTTAGATTTGAAATATAACATGGTCAGACATGTGGCTTTAGCTGCAGTGCATTTCTAGATTGTAAAAGGCCAACTTCACTTTTATTTTCATAAATATATTTCATAAAAATACATTTCTAATAACTTTTCAAAATTTCAAAGCTATTTTTAACTATTTTCTTCATTGTGACAACAATTAATTATGAGATTACCATAAACTGCAAAGTGTCTGCTTTCAAATGAGACCTTACTTATGCTTTTAGTGCAAAGGGTTCATGAACTGTATCTATTTTAGTTTGGGTATGTCATTTTTTGGGATTTTCCAAAAGCGGGGGTGCTGGCTAACAGGTTAAATTTCTTTCTTCTGTTGAGCACAAAGTTTGTAACCAGGCAACTATGCGGCACCATTGACTTCCATAGCAGGAAAAAAACTACTATGGAAGTCAATGGTGCCCCAAAACTGTTCAGTTTAACACATTCCTTAAAATATCTTCCTTTGTGTTCAAAAGAACAAAGAAATTTATACAGGTTTCATACAACAACAGGCTGAATTAATGATGACAATTTTCATTTTTGGGTGAACTATCCCTTTAATGTAAAAAGATGTGCCATTTTACGAAGACGAGCTGTTTTGGTGGAATCATTCATTCATATAATCATACAATATACCTTCATATAATATACCTTCATCATTCATTCATATAATATACCTCAATAATCATATACCTCAAACTCGTTGTGCTCCTCAAACCATTGCTGATCCATTTTTGCTTTGTGTCAGGAGCATTATCCTGCTGAAAGAGGCCACAGCCTCCAGGGAATACCATTTCCTTAAAAGGGTGTACATGGTCTGCAACAATGCTAAGGTAGGTGGTACGTGTCAAAGTAACTTCCACATGGATGGCAGGACCCAAGGTTTCCCAGCAGAACATTGCCCAAAGCATCACACTGCCTCCACCGACTTCTTCCCATAGTGCATTCTGGTGCCATGAGTTCCCCAGGTAAGTGACGCACACTCACCCGGCCATCCATGTGATGTAAAAGAAAACATTCTTCCATTGCTCCATGGTCCAGTTCTGATGCTCACGTGTCCACTGTTGGCACTTTCGGCGGTGGACAGGGGTCAGCATGCAGCTATGAAGCCCCATACTCAACAAACTGATGCACTGTGTATTCTGAGACCTTTCTATCAGAACCAGCATTAACTTCTTGAGCAATTTGAACTACAGCAGCTCGTCTGTTGGATCAGACCACACGGGCCAGTCTTCAGTCCGCACGTGCATCAATGAGCCTTTGTGACGAGGATATTTTGGATATTTTTCTTACACAAATTGCTTAGTTTCTGAAGGCCTTTATTAACCCCCCAGATCTGTGTGGAGTACATTTATGGTGGATGGATGCACTTTCTTGAGCCTCAAAGTCAAACTTGTTAATCCCATTCACTGCCATTATAAAGCTTGGATGCGTCAGGATATTTATTAATACAACTCTGACTGTGTTCATCAAAAAGAAGAAAGTCATATACACCTAGGATGGTTTGAGGGTAAGTAAAGCTTGAGATAATTTTTTATTTTAAAGTGTTCAAACCTATATGAGATTTTTCTTCTGTTGAGCTAAACGGAGGATAATTTGAAGAATGTTTGTAACTGCTGATGGTAGCCATTGACATCCATAGTGGGGGATACTATAGAAGTCAATGGCTACCGTCAGCAGTTACAAACATTCTTCAAAATATCTTCTTTTGTGTTCATCAGAAGAAAGAAACTCATACAGGTTGAGTACTGACAATTTTGTTTTGAGTGAATTATCCCTTTAAACACAGTAACATATAAATATTGTAGGAGTTACATTAGTCATAGTCACCTTTTTAAACATCCAGTCATCAAATTGGTCACGTTCCCAAAGCAGAGGCATGTATGTAGAAATATTGAAACAGAAGTTTCCAGTGTTGGCCTCTGTGTTGTTTTCGAGTGTCAACGTGTCCAAGTATGCATTTATCACCTGTGACAAACAGTAAAGAAATTTAGTTTTGAAGACTTAATCAACCCTATTCTTCCCTTTTAACCTATCATAATACCTAATTCTACCTTATCATTTAACCAGTGAGGATGTTTCAGAGATTTAAAATCCCTGCTCTCTAACATCTGTCCACAGACAGACAACCTAACTCCACTTTCTACCTCAGCAATGTCATACTTGATCAGCTCTGCCAGAAGTGTCTCAGCCTCTGTCAAATAATACCATATTTTAAATTTCACATTGCAATAACACCTTAAATTATTGCCATTACTGTAGTTGCAGTATAATCAATGTATAACTTGAACATACTAATCAATGTATAACTTGAACACACTACTCACCTGGCAAACCTATTGTAGTGCAGTCTGTAAGCAAGTTCTCTTTCGAAGAACCAGACTGGTTCCCTGTGTCACCTACAACATAAAAAATTTGCATTGAATGGTGACTTAACATGGATGCAGAAAGCATTCCTTCCCTAAGTCACCTTACCACTGATTCTTTTCTCAATTCTCCTTCTTTTGGCTTTCACCTTTCCTTTTCTGTGGTGGAAGTACACAAAGTTTCAGTTTTATGTCATCTTGGTTACTTAGAAGTGGTATTAAGTCTTCTTTTGGGACAGAGCATTTCATCTTTCCTGCAAGTTCATGAATGACTGCAGTTGCATTACGTAACAACTCATGATCCATGCATATGTATGATAGATCCTGGAGAATTTTTAATTTCTCTCTAAGGGCACACTGTGCAGTGGAAACTTCATTTGCCTCCATGTCTGTCTTCAAGCACTGAATGTCACAACAGTCTATGGCAACAGGATGTACAGCATTTTCCTTACATGTCGACGCGCTGCCCACAAAGCTACTGGTGCAGACAGTAGTGTCCTTGTCAATCACTTCCTTCACCTCCAAATGTTTTTGACTTGACACAACATCCGAGTCAAGAGTGACATAAGGACTGCTGATGTAATTTGGGCACAATGAGTACCATGAGTTGTCAGTGTGTTTGAAAACAGCAAAAAAATGCTTGCAGGGTAAAAAAGTGGAATTAAAAGATCTGCATTCACATGACGGAAAACGGTCTTTGTCTCCGAGATCCACTGTGTACCATTCACATGAGTGCTCACTCTGGACTTTATAAAGCCCCTTTCTCTGCTCTTGAACCTGTTGGGAGGTACAGTAACAAGCTGCCTCTAGGTTTTTCAGGCAATGTTGCACAAAAGATCTTGGACGGTCCCAGAGGAACATCACAACTGTATACTCTGTGTTGACTGCTGTACATATAATTAAGTTTAGCATATGAGAGGAGCTGCTCTGGGATGAATTCAGTAACAATCATTTCAACCAAAGATGATACTGTTTTAGTACCCGAAATCTTCAGGTAAAAGCTCTTCAAGGAGTTGTTCATTGCTTCAATGCCATTGTTTGTGGTTACAGATACATTAAATCCATGAGGGGAGAATCCTCTGCACCACCTCTGGGGAAAAAAATAAAATAAAATAATAATCTTTTAAATCTAGTTACAAGTAACAAGCAAAAAAAAGCCTTTCTGATCTCCCTTTACACTACATCAAAAATACCTTTACTGTCAATGTACATAAAAGCACTACAATTAATTATAATTCCCACTGTGACAATACACAGACATCAAAAAAAATATTCTCAAGGTGACACTGTTGTAACCCCTACCTCTTTAATATTGAGCCACCTTTTCTCAACATAGTTTCGAACAGCTGTGTTACTCTTATACAAGACACTGTCCCTGAGCTTACTTATCGCTGCCTCACATGTTTCTCTATCATATGCAGATGCTACACTACGAAGGAGGCCAAGAAGTTCACTGCGATCCTGATCAGAGAGTTGGTTCTTGCCTGCAACAGGTACATTAAAATGTTACAACTATTACTGTTTAATACACACATAATTTGTAGCGTTGTCCAGTTAAATAAATTAACGTTAATGTTTCCACATGATATCAGTACTTTTCTATTACACACATTTCTTTGTAGGAAAAGTTCTTCATCGTATAACAGCTAAAATTATATGAAAAGAAACAAATATGACAAATATATTTGTTCATTTAAAAAAAGTAATACTAATATATTATATATATACAGTACAGTCCAAAAGTTTGGAACCACTAAGATTTTTAATGTTTTTAAAAGAAGTTTTGTCTGCTCACCAAGGCTACATTTATTTAATTAAAAATACAGTAAAAAACAGTAATATTGTGAAATATTATTACAATTTAAAATAACTGTGTACTATTTAAATATATTTGACAAAGTTATTTATTCCTGTGATCAAAGCTGAATTTTCAGCATCGTTACTCCAGTCTTCAGTGTCACATGATCCTTCAGAAATCATTCTAATATGCTGATTTGCTGCTCAATAAACATTTATGATTATTTTCAATGTTGAAAACAGTTGTGTACTTTTTTTTTTCAGGATTCCTTGATGAATAGAAAGTTCAAAAGAACAGCATTTATCTGAAATACAAAGCTTCTGTAGCATTTTACACTACCGTTCAAAAGTTTGGGGTCAGTAAGAATTTTTATTTTTTTGAAAAGAATTTAAAGAAATGCATACTTTTATTCAGCAAGGATGCATTAAATCAATCAAAAGTGGCAGTAAAGACATTTATAATGTTACAAAAGATTAGATTTCAGATAAACACTGTTCTTTTGAACTTTCTATTCATCAAATAATCCTGAAAAAAATATTGTACACAAATATTTTGTACAATTGTACACATTAAATGTTTCTTGAGCAGCAGATCAGCATATTAGAATGATTTCTGAAGGATCATGTGACACTGAAGACTGGGAGTAATGATGCTGAAAAAAAAATAAAAAATAAAAAAATTATATATATATATATTATATATATATATAAATAATTTCACTTAGTATTTTGTTTAATATTAATTACTGCAATGTAAATTAAAAAACTAATTTTGTGTTGGGCAAATTACATGCTATATACTTAAATGTAGACACATTTGAAATGAGTTGAGATTTGATTTCTGAATTATTTCAGTGCCCAAATAGTGAACTTTGCACTTAGCAGCACAGAAAACAAAATTACTGAATTTGAAAATGTCCTCAAAAATGAGCAACATGTCTGTGACTGTTACTGTTATCAACACCCCAAAATTAGGGTTACAATTGTTGGTGCCTCAGTTAACTGAGTTATGATATACTGATTTGATTGTAAAAAAAAAAAAAAAAGTTAAATATATATATAGGGCTAGACATTCGAAAGAGAGAAAGAGAAAAAGAAAAGAGAAAGTATTCTTACTTTCTCTTGTCCAGCGAATCCAGGCTTGCTCTCGATGGAAAGAACACAGGTATTTTTGAGCATGTGGGAAAACCAATTGAAGTGCCTGGTATTCTTGTTCACAATAATCAGTCATGAAATATTTTGGATTCCAGGCATCATTCCATTTTTTTATTAAAGACAAGGCCTCAGAGATCGCCATGGTGGATTCATTTTCACAGATGAACTCTGCAACAGGTTTGTAGCCAACATTTGTCCTGACAACAACTAGAAAAAGTGGCAAGGCATATTTTGTCGTTCGGTATGTGGCGTCCAGGAGAACCATGTCTCCATACCGTTTCAGAAGTCTCTGCTGTTCTTGGGACTGATGCACAAATAAAAATGTGTTCTTAATGGACTCCTCTTCTTCACTTTTCACACAATCAACATCTTGCGATACTTTATTGTCCATGATTTGGGCTTCTGAGCATTTTCTGAAATAAAAATGTGCACTAGGGTCGTCATCTTTCCATTTCTTGAGCTTTTCTTCCAAATTAAGCTGATCAAGACCAGAGTACCTTCCTGCTACTAAAGACAAATGCACATGATTTTGAGTAGTATGGCTAGATGGAAAGTAGCACTGATCATGTGACTTTGGGAGGACACAATCGGAAGCGGAGAGTTCAGTGTTCACAAATTGCCGAAGCACTTTTTTAAGGAAAGGCACAGAAGTAATGCCTAATGACACATACTCTTGAATTTTTTTCTTCACAAGAGGGTGGATATTTCTTGTGTATGCACTTTCTGCCGAAATCTTGTGGTGTTGGTGAGCTGTCTCAAGTGGCAAGTTGATGTGAATAATTTCAGATGACTCTGCTTCATTTTTCTGTAGAGCTGCTTTCAGAGTGTCCATAATCATTTGTTTCCTCACTTTAGAAGCTCCTTTTTCAACGCTGAATTTGTCAAATCTGGAAAAAAAAAAAAGATTTTTTTTTTTTTTTGTAAGAAAAACTACAATCCCAGGCTTCCGGCAACGGCCAAACGCAAGTTTGAGTTTCCGCCGAAGAGTGACCTCAGACCCGACGTATGATGTAGGATGTAAGAGTAGCATAGGCTTAGGTGAGAGTAGTGCACCATGTATAATCGTATGTCTTTTAATTTTTTATTTGTTAATATAGTTTTAACTTATTATAAAAACCCTATTCAAGTCAACTTCACTTTTATGCTGTTATTTTTTTTTGTCAGATACCATCCTTGATGAACATGTCGAAAATTAGTGCGCAAACAGTAGCTCAGGTAGGTAAAAAAAACACGAGGAGAAGCGTCAGAATAATACACCAGCAATCACAGACTATCGCATTCAGATTTCTCAGGACGTCCATCGAGTTTGCTAAAAAACGGTAGTTAATTTGCCCTGAAATTTATACTGAGGTTGTGTGAGAAAAACACTGCTAAGGAAACAAAACAAAATGCTGATGAACAACAATGCCATTTTGCCTTGCCTTTAAACAACAACATATCTCTGACTATCGACACACAAAACTATCATCTATCGGCACATATTAAAGACTAATTAAACTTTTGTTGACTAAGCCTCTTCTTGTTGACTAACAAGTTTATACATTAAACCTATCAGTGGGTAAAGAAACATGCTGTTAACTTAATACGGAATAAGTATTTTTGTGTTTTAAAATATTTCTAGAGTAATGCAATTAGGCTATTCAAATATTAAAGGTTTTTTTCCAACCTTATTGTACAGATGCAATGTTGCTTACCTTCTAATGTACCTAATAAAAAGCTTGGCTGTGCAGCCAACTTTTTTGGTTGTTTGAATGTACATTCTCTTTCTTTTGCCAGAATATATATGTTCATCTTCTGAAAAGAGCTGAAATGTATGCAAAAGTATTAATAGAAAAGTATGCTTTGGTAAATTGTGCATTATAGTTTACCTATGAAACAAAAGAAATCCCCTAAATCTTACCTCCTGAGTTTTGCAATTCTTTCGCGGATTGCCATGCTGACAGCAATGAATTATTCTGTTTGTGACAGAAAGTGGTACATCCTCTGACAAATCTTCCACCTGCCAAACCAGACGATGTGGCCCTTTTTCTTTCTTTCTTTTATCATCAGACCTACAATGAAAAGACAAGAAATTATAATAATAATCTTCAGTTCTATAAAAGCAACCAAAACATCTCTTATTGTCATTCTTACCAAACAATGAAATATGTCAGTGTTTCTCTCTTGTGGCATTCTAGTACAGTGCTGAGGTCCGATTTATTGGTGACGAAACCAGACACTGTGTTTTTTGTAATGTTCAGCACTTTAAAACAGTCAGGGAGCCATTCTGTTCCAAAAAATTTAGGAAGATGGTCTGTAAGGAAGGACTAAGGGAGAACATTGTGCATTTGAATAGACTTTTGAACTTTAAATATTATAAGCTCACCTAGAGTATTTCTGGTCTGGTCTGCCTCTGCCATTATGCACAGGAAACAGAGGACCTAAAAAATGTATGAAATGAAATGTGAAAACAGATTCTTCTTCTATCATATATTGTATGTGCACTTCAATGCTTGGTGTCTCAGTCTAGATGCTTGGTGTCTCAGTCTAGATGTGTGGTGTCTCAGGTTAGATGCGTGGTGTCTCAGGTTAGATGCGTGGTGTCTCAGGTTAGATGCTTGGTGTCTCAGGTTAGATGCTTGGTGTCTCAGGTTAGATGCTTGGTGTCTCAGGTTAGATGCGTGGTGTCTCAGATTAGATGCGTGGTGTCTCAGTCTAGATGCGTGGTGTCTCAGTCTAGATGCGTGGTGTCTCAGTCTAGATGCTTGGTGTCTCAGGTTAGATGCTTGGTGTCTCAGGTTAGATGCTTGGTGTCTCAGGTTAGATGCGTGGTGTCTCAGTCTAGATGCGTGGTGTCTCAGTCTAGATGCGTGGTGTCTCAGGTTAGATGCTTGATGTCTCAGTCTAGATGCTTGGTGTCTCAGGTTAGATGCTTGGTGTCTCAGTCTAGATGCTTGGTGTCTCAGGTTAGATGCGTGGTGTCTCAGGTTAGATGCTTGGTGTCTCAGTCTAGATGCTTGGTGTCTCAGTCTAGATGCTTGGTGTCTCAGGTTAGATGCTTGGTGTCTCAGTCTAGATGCTTGGTGTCTCAGGTTAGATGCGTGGTGTCTCAGTCTAGATGCGTGGTGTCTCAGGTTAGATGCTTGGTGTCTCAGTCTAGATGCTTGGTGTCTCAGGTTAGATGCTTGGTGTCTCAGTCTAGATGCTTGGTGTCTCAGGTTAGATGCGTGGTGTCTCAGGTTAGATGCGTGGTGTCTCAGTCTAGATGCGTGGTGTCTCAGTCTAGATGCGTGGTGTCTCAGGTTAGATGCTTGGTGTCTCAGTCTAGATGCTTGGTGTCTCAGTCTAGATGCTTGGTGTCTCAGTCTAGATGCTTGGTGTCTCAGGTTAGATGCGTGGTGTCTCAGGTTAGATGCTTGGTGTCTCAGTCTAGATGCTTGGTGTCTCAGTCTAGATGCTTGGTGTCTCAGGTTAGATGCGTGGTGTCTCAGTCTAGATGCTTGGTGTCTCAGGTTAGATGCGTGGTGTCTCAGTCTAGATGCGTGGTGTCTCAGGTTAGATGCTTGGTGTCTCAGTCTAGATGCTTGGTGTCTCAGGTTAGATGCTTGGTG
Organism: Ancherythroculter nigrocauda; assembly: GCA_036281575.1. NCBI lineage: Eukaryota > Metazoa > Chordata > Actinopteri > Cypriniformes > Xenocyprididae > Ancherythroculter > Ancherythroculter nigrocauda. The sequence goes on along the minus strand of VTFQ01000408.1, from coordinate 771,375 downwards.
TCTCAGTCTAGATGCTTGGTGTCTCAGGTTAGATGCGTGGTGTCTCAGGTTAGATGCTTGGTGTCTCAGTCTAGATGCTTGGTGTCTCAGTCTAGATGCTTGGTGTCTCAGGTTAGATGCGTGGTGTCTCAGTCTAGATGCGTGGTGTCTCAGGTTAGATGCTTGGTGTCTCAGTCTAGATGCTTGGTGTCTCAGGTTAGATGCGTGGTGTCTCAGGTTAGATGCTTGGTGTCTCAGTCTAGATGCTTGGTGTCTCAGTCTAGATGCTTGGTGTCTCAGTCTAGATGCTTGGTGTCTCAGGTTAGATGCGTGGTGTCTCAGTCTAGATGCGTGGTGTCTCAGGTTAGATGCGTGGTGTCTCAGTCTAGATGCTTGGTGTCTCAGGTTAGATGCGTGGTGTCTCAGTCTAGATGCTTGGTGTCTCAGGTTAGATGCGTGGTGTCTCAGTCTAGATGCTTGGTGTCTCAGGTTAGATGCTTGGTGTCTCAGTCTAGATGCTTGGTGTCTCAGTCTAGATGCTTGGTGTCTCAGGTTAGATGCGTGGTGTCTCAGTCTAGATGCTTGGTGTCTCAGGTTAGATGCGTGGTGGGCTCAGACTAAATACTTGGGGTTTCGAGTCTGACGACAGCACGAGGGCGTGGCTTGTTCGCAAGGTCAAGGAGCATGCGCCGTTTATATGCTCCCGGAAGACCGCGAAAAACAGCCCCAGAGAAAAAAACGTCGATCTAGGTTATTTTTAAGGTTTGTTTAATATTCTCTTTTTTTTCCAAACATGAACGGTCAAATATGCCATCAAATAATTACTTACAAAGTTAATTTGTAGAGTGAACGTCCTAATTATGGCTCACAGGATTCAAACACTGTCTGTGTAGTTTGGTGTTTCAGCGATTATATGTTATGTGTCAGCTGTTTTAACATTACTTATTTTAACTGTATACCGAAACGTTATTACATATTGACAATTGGTAATGTTTTATATGTTGCGTGGTGTCTCAGTCCAAATGCTTTATGTCTCAGGTTAGATGCTTGGTGTCTCAGTCCAAATGCTTGGTGTCTCAGTCCAAATGCTTGGTGTCTCAGGTTGATGAAAGAAGTCAGTGTTTCTCTCTTGTGGCATTCTAGTTCAGTGATGAGGTCAGATTTATTGGTGACGAAGCCAGACACTGTTTTTTTAGATGTTTTTAGCACTTTAAAAAACTGCCGGTGTTATGAAATATTCGGTGTCTGAGATTTTCGGTGACACTGGGCGGAGCTTACATGAATATTCACGAGTTTCCTGTTTTGAGTTAAAGCGCCACTGAAAATGTTAGTGCACGCTCTTCGGCTTACATTAAAGATAATTAGCATATGTTTCAGCGTTAAACGAAGTCAAGCTTATATTCTAACTGTTACTGATGCACAAGATTTTATAAGCTATATTGTGTTATGTCGTGTCATGTGTTAGCTATGTTTGATATGAACACAGCCAAGGTGTGCAGAGGTGTCGTTAGGATTCGCTAAATGAGCCAATAGCGTTTAAAGTAGCCTATATTTGTTGAGTCTTTTAAGCATATAATTTTGAAAGTTTGCCAAAATGTATGGTAGCATAATAATATTAATTGTAAACTCCTGTGGTGAAGGCAGCAGTAAACTTTCCTAGTTTGCAGAACTTGAAGCACTTCTAATCTGGGTAGACTTGAATTTCTATATGTAATGTTTCAAAAATAAATTGCACACATGCAAGAAAACATGTTAATGTACTTTAAATATAGTTTATTTATTATCCAAATAGGCCACGGTGAATTACACATGTGATAACTAATATAATATCTATAGCCAATATTCTTTCATTCCCAAATATGACTTTTGCCAATAAATATCCCTGTACACCAGACAAAGCAGACACTTTTATTTTTCACTTTGTTTTGAACATGACAGTGTATTAAAAATTTTAATACTACATGATTGTTGTAATGTCATTTTATTATATATTTCAGATTGAATGTGTCAGTAGCAAAGGCTGGTATCACTGGAATCACAAGAGCAGACCAAACTTTCATTTGTCTGGGATTCCAAGACCCTGTGTAAAGTGTGTTTAAAAAAGTGTTTTTGCTAATTAAATATGTCATATGTCGTGACTTCTTCTCAGTTGTGAATAAAATTCCAACACAGAATCAGTTGCTCTTTTTTATTCAAAGTGAAACTACTCTCATTATTTACTTTCATCTTTGATATTACAGATATGCAAATTACTACATGGTCTATTATTTTAGCAGCTTATTTAACATAAATAAAATTTTAATTGTTATGGAAAGCTTGTAGAATAGAACTAATACATTTCATTGTGAATATACTGCAGGTTTGATCATTTAGTTCCATATAGTTTCATATCACCACTGTGTTAAACTGAATCCTAATTCACAGTGCTTCATGTTTTTTCCACATTATTATTTATTTATTTATTTATTTTTTATTTATTTATTTATTTTTTTTGGTCAATGAAATGCATCATTTTGTGGGAAAAAATATTGAGAATGTTTCCTAATAATATGAAAAAAAATAACTCTTAACTTTAGGATTTAATAAAGTCTCTTTAAAAATATTTACCAACTGAGCAAGCAATTAAGAAATGACAGAACAATCACAGTAGTATGTATATATGTCTGATTATCCACATAACAATAATATTCCTCATACTTTTGCCAATTGTCTTCTCCATATAGTGAACGTGCTGCAGGGAAGCAAATATCACTGTCTCATGTTTCTATTCATAGCAAGCAGATTAACACACTTTACACAGGGTCTTGGGATCCCAGACAAATGAAAGTTTGGTCTGCCCTTGTGATTCCAGTGATACCAGCCTTTGCTACTGACACATTCAATCTGAAATATATAATAAAATGACATACAACAAACATGTAGTATTAAAATTTTTAATACACTGTCATGTTCAAAATAAAGTGAAAAATAAAAGTGTCTGCTTTGTCTGGTGTACAAGGATATTTACTGGCAAAAGTCATATTTGGGAATGAAAGAATATTGGCTATAGATATTATATTAGTTATCGCATGCATAATTCACCGTGGCCTATTTGGATAATAAATAAACTATATTTAAAGTACATTAACATGTTTTCTTGCATGTGTGCAATTTTTGAAACATATTACATATAGAAATTCAAGTCTACCCAGATTAGAAGTGCTTTAAGTTCTGCAAACTAGGAAAGTTTACTGCTGCCTTCACCACAGGAGTTTACAATTAATATTATTATGCTACCATACATTTTGGCAAACTTTCAAAACTATATGCTTAAAAGACTCAAGGTAATACAGAAACAACAAAAATAGGCTACTTAAAACGCTATTGGCTCATTTAGCAAATCCTAACGACACCTCTGGTGAATCATTGGCTGTGTTCATATCAAACATAGCTAACACATGACACGACATAAAACAATATAGCTTATATATAAAATCTTGTGCATCAATAACAGTTAGAATATAAGCTTGACATCGTTTAACGCTGAAACATATGCCAATTACTTTTAATGTAAGCCGAAGAGCGTGCACTAACATTTTCAGTGGCGCTTTAACTCAAAACAGGAAACTCGTGAATATTCATGTAAGCTCCGCCCAGTGTCACCGAAAATTCAATTCAATTCAATTCAATTCAAATTTATTTGTATAGCGCTTTTCACGATACATATCATTTCAAAGCAGCTTTACAGAAAATGGATGTCAACATTACAATTTAAAGAATGTAGTTAGCAAATAATATACTTTAGGTAATTAATTACAATCACTGTTAGCAGTTTAACTGAAGGTAGAAGCAAAGAGCTCCTGGAAAATGAATTACATTAACAATAAATTAGGATATAGAGATTGTGCAATGTGAATGTTGATCCAGATGATTGCGTCTTCTGAAGTCCTCGCAGGAGCTGGCGCCGTCTCTTCACAGGTGATGGTCATCTGAGGTCTTCTTAAGAGGCTGGATCCAAACTGAAGCTGATGTACTCTCTAGTCACCTCAGGGCGGGTGTCCCGAGGTAAAACAGAAAAGCAAAAGGAGAATAATTAGCGTAGCTGCTGTTCATAACTTTAAGCAAAGATAGTCATGTGCAGTTGATCTGGTATGAGATGCATTATGTGAATGCTTGGCTAAAGAGATGCGCCTTTAATCTAGATTTGAACTGGGTGAGCGAGTCTGAGCCCCTAACATTATCAGGAAGGCTATTCCAGAGTTTAGGAGCCAAATGTGAAAACGCTCTCCCTCCTTTAGTGGACTTAGCTATCCTAGGTACAACCAGAAGTCCAGAGTTTTGTGACCTTAGAGAGCGTGAAGGATTGTAGGGCGATAGAAGATCGGTTAAGTACACAGGAGCTAAACCATTTAGAGCCTTATAGGTCATTAGCAATACTTTATAATCGATACGGAACTTAATAGGTAACCAGTGTAGAGATGATAAGATTGGTGTTATATGATCATATTTTCTTGACCTGGTAAGAACTCTAGCAGCTGCATTTTGTACTAATTGTAGCTTGTTTATTGAGGAAGCAGGACAACCAGCTAATAATGCATTACAGTAATCTAGTCGAGACGTCATGAAAGCATGAACTAACTTTTCTGCATCAGAAATAGATAACATATTCCGTATTTTAGCAATGTTTCTGAGGTGAAAGAAGGCTGTTTTTGTAACATATGAAATATGATTTTCAAAGGACAAGTTGCTGTCTAATATAACACCCAGGTCTTTAACTGTCGAGGATGGAGTAACAGTACATCCTTCTAAATGCAGATTGTAGTCTGAGAGATTCTGTGTACAGGTTTTTGGTCCAATAAGTAATACTTCAGTCTTATCTGAATTTAATAGAAGAAAATTACTAGTCATCCAATGTTTTAATTCTTTAACACACTCTGTCAGTTTGGATAATTTAGAGATTTCATCTGGTCGTGATGAAATATATAACTGAGTATCATCGGCATAGCAGTGGAAACTAATTCCATGTTTTCTTATAATATTGCCGAGTGGCAGCATGTAAATTGAAAATAGCAGAGGGCCTAACACAGATCCTTGCGGCACTCCATAGTTTACTATCGTTATCTTAGATTTTTCCCCATTTATATAAACAAAATTGTGACGGTCTGATAGGTACGACTTAAACCACCGTAATGCCTGTCCCTGAATACCAGTGTAATATTGTAGTCGATCTAAGAGTATTATATGATCTATAGTGTCAAACGCAGCACTGAGATCAAGTAACACTAGTATTGAGACACAGCCTTGGTCAGAAGCTAGAAGCAAGTCGTTTGTAATTTTAACGAGCGCAGTTTCTGTGCTATGATGAGACCTGAATCCTGACTGGAATTTTTCATAGATAGAGTTTTTTTGCAAGAAGGAGCACAATTGGACCGACACTACTTTTTCTAGTATTTTAGACATAAATGGAAGATTTGAAATGGGTCTGTAATTTGCTAATATGTTTGGATCTAATTGTGGTTTCTTAATGAGAGGCTTAATAACTGCTAGCTTGAATGATCGTGGGACGTGACCTAGAGATAAAGACGAGTTGATAATATTGAGAAGAGGTTCTTCTGCTACAGGTAACAGTTCTTTCAGTAGTTTAGTGGGTATTGGATCTAATAAACATGTTGTTGGTTTAGACGCAGTAATAAGTTTATTTAGCTCTTCCTGTCCTATAGTTGTAAAGCACTGCAACTGTTCTTGAGGGGCGATAATTGAGGCTGAATCATAAAAATCTGTCAAAGGTTGTACATTTACAATTTTATTTCTGATACTTTCGATTTTTTCATTAAAGAAATTCATAAAGTCATCACTACTAAACTGTAATGAAACATTTTGTTCTGGTGATATCTGTTTATTTGTTAATCTAGCTACTGTACTAAATAAGAACCGTGGATTGTTTTGGTTATTCTCTATAAGTTTGCGAAGATGCTCAGCCCTGGCTGCTTTTAGAGTCTTTCTATAGCGGGATGAACTGTCTTTCCATGCGATTCTGAAGACCTCTAAACGAGTTTGTCTCCATTTGCGTTCTAGATTACGAGTTTCTCTTTTCATAGCGCGAGTAATACTGTTGTACCATGGAACAGTATTTTTCTCTCTAACCTTTTTTAATCTCATCGGTGCAACAGTATCTAATGTACTAGTAAAAATGGTGCACATACTGCTAGTCATTTCCTCAAGATCATTTGCGTGTTTGGGTACGATGAGCAGCTGAGACAGATCAGGCAGATTATTTGTGAATTTATCTATAGTTGTCGGGAGAATTGTTCTGCCTAGTCGATATCGTGGCGCAATTTGACAAATATCATCAGTATGCAGTACGCATGTTACAAGGTAGTGATCAGAGACGTCATCACTTTGCGGTAGAATTTCTATATCAGTAGGATTTATTCCATGTGATATAATTAAATCTAGAGTATGATTAAGACGGTGAGTGGGTCCAGTGACGTTTTGTTCGACCCCAAATGAGTTTAGTAAATCTGTAAACGCAGCCCCTAACGTATCATTTGTATTGTCTACATGAATGTTAAAATCTCCAACAATCAGCGCTTTATCAACGTTGACCAATAGGTCTGAGAGAAAGTCTGCAAACTCTTTTAGGAAATCAGCATAAGGCCCTGGAGGTCTATAAATGGTAGCCAAAGCAAGAGATAGTAGCGACTTTTTACTTATATCTGAGAGTGTAACATTTAGCATAAGAATTTCAAATGAATTAAACCTGTAGTTTGTTCTCTGAGTAACATTAAGTATCTCTCTATAGATTGTTGCTACACCACCGCCACGGCCAATCAGGCGGCATTTATTTTTATAACGGTAGCCAGGAGGACAAGACTCATTAAGACCAAAATAATCATTTGCTTTAAGCCATGTTTCAGTAAGGCAAATTACATCAAGATTATTATCCGTGATAATTTCATTTATGATAACTGCCTTAGGTGTCAGCGATCTAATGTTTAGTAGCCCTAGTTTTAGAGATTGTTTTTGTTCAGTAATTTTACAAAAATCTGGTTTGATCACGATTAGGTTTTTTCTAGATCCTTTATTTTTATTGTTAAACCTCACTATTCGGGGAATAGACACAGTTTCTATAGACTGTACTACACTCACATTTCTATCAATGAAGTGGGCAGAACACAGGCTGTGATTTGAGGTTTGACTTACTAGTCATATGGTGCGAAGCGTCTTGGAGATGTTCTCTGACAGAAGATCAGCTCCGATGCTGCTGGGGTGCAGGCCATCAGCACGGAAAAGCCTAGGACGCTCCCAGAAAAGATTCCAATTATTTACAAAGAGCAGCTTCTGTTCATTACACCAAGACATCAACCATTCATTTAAAGCAAATAATCTACTGAACCTTTCATGTCCTCGTCGGTACGTCGGAAGCGGTCCGGACACGATGATCTTCGTTGCGGGCGATGTGGCTCGTACCGTCTCGATCAGGCTTCTGAAGTCCTGCTTCAGCACCTCCGTCTGCCGCAGCCTGGTGTCGTTCACCCCCGCATGCAGCACTACAGCTCCGATGGTCTCAAAACCGTTGAGGATCGCGGGAATCTGCGCAGAGACATCGAGAACACGAGCACCAGGAAAACAGTGACTGCGCACCTTACCTTTGGCTGTGGTAGCGTGGACGTGGCGGACGATGGAGTCTCCGATGACCACGGCGTCGCGTTCTGCCTCGCGAAGAGGGGAGAAGCGGTTCCGTGTCGAGACGTCGAAGACCGGGGGCGGCGGAGGAGAGGTCCTGGTCCGAGGCCTGGCTCGCGTCTTCCGCTGCTGAAGCACCCAAGGTCCCTGGTGTGACGGCGCCGGAGTGAACGAGGGCTGGGATGAACGCGTTCTTGGTGCTCGGGCCCTGTGCAGAGAAACACACGGCGTAGAGGAGGCAGGAGTGTTAATATCGCGCTGCAAACTTACCGAGGGTTGGTGAGCGTCAGCGCGAGAAGTTTCCAGCGCTGTCTGCCGCTCGCGTAACTCGGCCTGCTTCTCGAGAAGGATCCGGATCTGCCGCTCCACGGCCTCCAGTTCCAACTGCACCGCATGCAGCTCAAACGTGTCCTCACCTGCACACAAAGGTAGAGAAACATCCAATACACTCGCCATTAGAGTAACTTAGATGAAACAATAATATTGTGAGAGAGAAGAGTACAAACGCTAGCGTAGCGTGGGCGTGGCACGCCGCTAATGCTAACGGGCTAAAGCTAGTAGCGAAAGTTCGGGAAGTCGGATAAAACTAGCGATATCAAGGTAATCCAAATGTTTTTTATATAAAATAATGTTGGGGATGTGTTCCCCCACCGAAAAAGAAAGAGTGATAGATTATAAGTTAGATTTTACGAGGCAAAAACAAACAATTAGGAATCAGCTCGACGGAGCTCTAGCTCAAACAACGTGGCAGCAACAAACAGGACGTGACGTAATGAAGTCAATGAGACTTGGTTCACCGGTTCATCTGTAGATCTCAGACACCGAATATTTCATAACACCGGCCCGCGGGCCATTTACGGCCCGCCCACCCCCTCTATCCGGCCCGCAACTGATCTCAAAAATAAAACATAATCCGGCCCGCTAAATTATTATTATTATTATTATTATTATTCTCTAGTTGCTACCTGTCCGGTATGCAAAGAAAAAGGCGCCGCATTCTCCTTTCCAATGCGCTTTCGCTCCAGTGGTGTCTGTCGTTGCTATGCAACCATGAGCCGCGCTCTCAACCGCGTCGCTTCTATTATGAGCGCGCTTGCCTAAATTACAGTAAAAGCACTCGACTTTAAGTCACAAGCGTCGATGTAAACCACCGAAACGCGTCCGATGCAGCCATTAAACGTTACCGATGCTCAAACGGCATCTTGGACAAATGTGTCTCAGCTGTGTGAGCACAAGCACTGCCAGGTGTCTGTCAAGAAACAGAGGAGTGTACAAATGAATTCAGGGCTTGTATTTGTTCAGTACAGTGTTGTTCAGTGCAAGATTTTAATGTTATTTAAGCTAACATAAAGTAAGGGAAAATACTTCCACTAGATGTTAAAAACTAATAATGTATGTAACAATGAGAGATTTTTATTTTTTTGGCAAAATAAAGTTGATATATAGCTCCAGTTTTTTTGTTTATTTCTGACCCCTCCACGCCACAAGTGTTGATGGTTTTGTTCCTAAATTACTGATTTTTTATTCCATATATCTTGTTGGATGTGAGAAGTCGCACCAGACTATTTCAATTAATAGTATTATATTAGTAATAATATTATATAATAATATTACACTCTGTAACAATGAGAGAGACACTGCTGTTTACATTTAGTATGGTAAATAAGATATTTATAGTATAGGTATAAAAATATTTTAGTAGGCCTAATGAAATTTGAAGTAAATGAGAAATAATGCAAAGGAAAGTAAATTTTCTGAAATGTTGCGCTTTTTTGCGCTTGAAGGATAATATGGCCCTCCTATGAGGTGTAAATCACAGAAACGCCCCCCGACAATTTGAGTTTGAGACCCCTGCTATATGAGTATTCAAGTTAATCTAATATGCTTTTAACACAACATCTAGTCAACATCAGTGCTATTGCTATAATTTGGATGGTATAGTATCATGAGCCACAATTAAAGTCTTGTGACACTCATGCCAGGCGTTATTGTTGTTGTTGTCGAGTTTCCGCACGCCGATTGCTTGGGGCCGGGCCTAGTCAAAGTCCAGGGCCGTTTTTTAGTCCCAGTCCGTCCCTGAGCCTACATCATGTGTTCAGAGCTTTTATAAGCGCTAAGTTCCCGTACAAACTGAAAAGACCATCAGCGCAAATGAAACCTTGTTTATTTAATGCATTAGTGCGCGAATCAAAAGCGAAACAGCTATAGGCTGCTACTCTGAATCTTATTAAGCTCCAAAAGTTTGATAAGATTTCCACGAGCCATCCCGACACTGATGATAAAATGTGCGATCCATTTGAATTCTGTTGAGAGTTAAACACTTTGAAACGCTATAGAGAAAGTCAAACGTGATCTAGACTGATGGACAAAATGAACAAAAGACTGAAAAGAGGACAAACATCATCTTGCGCCAACAATTATTAGGGAGCTTTTTAAACTATTCATGACCCACCCTTACTAGAATTTATATAGTTTTATTGTAGTAATTATGGTAAATTTGGCTAACTTGTAGAATTTATAACCTATTAAGGGAATTCAGATTCAGACTAAATTTATATTACACCTGTGACATCTTCTGTTGTTTCTATAGGCTATGTGTAGGTTGCTATTTTTCATAACAAATGCTTTGATAATGGAAAATGATATAGTTTGACTTCTTATAACACAATGAAGTAGAAAATTCTGTCAAACTGATAAGCTTACATAGTTGTACATAATATAAAACTGAGTTGACAGAGGTTACCGGGGAAACAGCTCTATTTCTGCTGCTCCATAAGCGCCACCTACTGACAGAGAGTGGTTTAAATTTTCATTCAGCCTGACTACTGTTTTTGTTTGTTTGTGACCACATTTTTATAATGTTAATAAATTAGATTTCGAATAATTGGCTTTTTTTAACACCCTTTTGAATAAAATGAATAGTAATAGTATACAACTTATTCTAAAATCTAAAACCCAATTATAGAACCTACCTTTTATTCCAATTTTATTTAATTTAATTAATACCCTTCCCTCCACATAGAGTCATTAGCCTTTTCAATATCAAAGAATACAATATTCATCAATTGTTTCATTTTAAATGTTTTCTCTATTTCATTGCTTACTTTCAAAACAGCATCCATTGTAGAACGTCCTTTTCTGAAACCACTTTGGTATGGTACAAATAAACCTCTGTGTTCAAGAAAATAATAAGTCTTCTTACCAAGATCTTCTCCATCCACTTGCATAAGTGGGATGTTAGGGCGATGGGTCCATTTGGGATTCAGTCAAAAGGCTTGTTTGAGATGAGCAAATTCTGCGCAGAACCGATCACCGGTGATCACCGCGAGATGCATGCCGGTTAGAAATGTGTCAGAGGGTGGTCCGCCTTGCTCTGATGTCATGCTCACGTGTTTCAAAAACCTCTCGCGAGGGCGAGGCGGACGTGTCGGATTCTGCAGTCGAGCGCAGTTGCTCTCCACCGACTGCGCTGACCAAAAGCACGATGGGAAACGACTTGCTGACGACACAGCTTAAAGCTTATTGGTTTAAACAACCGTGATGTATTGATCTCTTTTAAAATGTTTGATTTTAAAACACTAATACCATGATTTTATGCGTATAAATTATGTGTGAATATTCCAAAAGTCTCTGACAGTGCGATCTCTCTATGGGTTATGTGATTGCTATCATATTTATAAAAATATATAAAAACATGTCTGTAATTAAAATAAAAATGATTGATACACACATCTTTCGAATGGAAAAAATAACAAGTACTTTGGGTGTATTCTTCATTATGTTTATTTTCATATAAAAGCAACAGAACGTAAATTAGATCCAGTTTATCAGCAACACAGCGCATGAGTGTGAATCCCGCGATATCCGCCTTTGATCTCGCAGGTGTCTGATGCACTAAGAGAACGGAGAATTGTCCATCTTGCCTGCACTTCTTTCACTCCTCCCCTCACTGCAGCCGCCTACTCTCGGCTGAACTTCAGGCGAGGCAAGGCGCATCTCAAACAAGCCTAAAGTGAGCTCTTTCAAACTCAACAGGGACAACAGACACACGTAGCCTAGATAAACTCAACAATTGAAAATCAAATTTAAAATGAATTTTAACATCAATATTAATACAAAATAAATAAATACAAAAAATAAACAAAACAATACATTTATACATACATTCAAATAAACACAATGAAACAATGACCCCCTGCTCACACTGGTAAGTAGACTATGCCTAGCCTGGTAATACCAGACTCTGCTACTTCACTTTGCTTCGTAGACAGAGGCTGTTTCTCAATTCCAAGAACGCAGAGAACGGACGTTCTCGTGGAGTCCGGTCTTGCCAGGCGACCTTGAAAGAACGATCTCGGAAGGACGCGAGGACACAGAACGCATCATTTGAGAATTGAGATGTGCTGCGATCTTGTTGCTCAACTGACCGTCCCAGCATATTAAGTGGTTAATGCACAATAAATACAACATAACATCACAAACAATTGTCATAACCTGTTAAAAAAATTCTTTCATATTATTATAGACATTGTTTTCATATAATTTTATATCTTATTTCACCGTGTGTATTTATGAAAATGAGTAGCCTTTGGCCGTTATGCTTTGTCAATGTTAAGATTATTTTTTATATGCCAATAAAAATACTGCAGGCTTTCTTCAGGTTATCATTTTATTAAAATTAAGCAAAACAAACGGTTTACTTTCACGAGCCGTCACGTATTTGTGAGCTTGTAGCTGGAATCTCACGAGAACTTTAAAGCTTACAGGCTTCCGTACGTCGACCGCCGCAGCGTCTTCTGGGATTTTTAACGGTTCGATTCCTGTCGGTACACGATCCGTTTCACCTGCACGATCCGTTCTACTCATGCGTAGTAGACTCTTTAGAAAACGCACATGCGCAAATGATAATTCTGTTTTGCGACGACCTGCACGATCCGTTCTGTGTGTGTGTGTGTGTGTGAGAGAGTGTGTGGGAGAGGGAGAGGGAGGGAGGGAGAGAGAGAGATAGAGTGTGTGTGTGTGTGTGTGTGTAAGAGAGAGAGAATTTTCACTCTTAAATAAAACTTCTGTGTGCACACATGCTTCTTTCAAGTCATTTCCATTGTCAGTTTGAAATACACTATAACGTTTCCCCACACTTGTTTGTAGTTCTTTCTTCATGTAAGTGCAGATAGTCTTGGCAGAAATGCATATTATGTTCCTTATTGTCTTCTGTAAACAACATTGAAGGGGTTATTTTCCTCATTTAGATTATATATATATATATATATATATATATATATATATATATATATATTAGCCTATAGACCCATACTAATACAAATTACTCAACATAAAAGTTAACTATTAGCAGCTTTTAATAAAAAAAACGACACAAACCATCTTTGACAATACTACTGACCTCAGACCAAAACACAGCAAGTTAAGTAAATTAAGCCTTATACCAGCAATGAATCGCAAAGGAGAGTATGAAGGAAACTGATCATGTATGTTCATGTAACGACTCACAACTCCTTTATTATTTTGGATTGGCAACCACGTAAACACATCGTAATGCATAGCCTAAGCTACATTTAAAAGCATCAAAATAGACCCGCTGTTAAATGTTAAACACAATACAACTAACGTTACACAAATGTGCCGCCTTGCCGTCAAGTGTTTCATTAGTAGGTACCGATAGTGTAGGAAAACCGTGACGTTTTCTACTACGTAATTACGCGCATGCGTGAAACGGATCGTGCAAGTGGAACGGATCGTGTACCGACAATTCCCTCAAGTCGGTACACGATCCGTTCCACCTGCACGATCCGTTTCACGCATGCGCGTAATTACGTAGTAGAAAACGTCACGTTTTCCTACACTATTGGTACCTACTAATGAAACACTTGACGGCAAGGCGGCATAACGGTATGCAACACATAAACGATGCAATCTGCCAAAAAACTAAAAGAAGAAGAAGGCGGCATAACTTGCGGCATATTTGTGTAACGTTAGTTGTATTGTTTAACATTTAACAGCGGGTCTATGTTGATGCTTTTAAATGTAGCTTATGCATTACGATGTGTTTACGTGGTTGCCAATCCAAAATAATAAAGGAGTTGTGAGTCGTTACATGAACGTACATGATCAGTTTCCTCTATACTCTCCTTTGCGATTTATTGCTGGTATAAGGCTTAACTTACTTAACTTGCCGTGTTTTGGTCTGAGGTCAGTAGTATTGTCAAAGACGGTTTGTGTCGTTTTTTTTTTTATTTTTATTAAAAGCTGCTAATAGTTAACTTTTAAGTTAAGTAATTTTGTATTAGTATGGGTCTATATAGGCATATATATATATATATATATATATATATATATAATCTAAATGAGGAAAATAACCCCTTCGATGTTGTTTACAGAAGACACTAAGGAATATAATATGCATTTCTGCCAAGACTGCACTTACATAAAGAAAGAACTACAAACAAGTGTGGGGAAACGTTATAGAGTATTTCAAACTGACAATGGAAATGACTTGAAAGAAGCATGTGTGCACACAGAAGTTTTATTTAAGAGTAAAAATTTTCTCTCTCTCTCTCTCCCTCCCTATCCCACACACACACACACACACACACACACACACACACACACACACACACACACACACACACTCTCTCACATACTCACACACACAGAACGGATCGTGCAGGTCGTCGCAAAACAGAATTATCATTTGCGCATGTGCGTTTTCTAAAGAGTCTACTACTCATGCGTAGAACGGATCGTGCAGGTGGAACGGATCGTGTACCGACAGCATCCTCGATATCAAGAACACATCCGGGTACTTTCATGCGTCCTCCGTTCTTGCGTTCTTGAGTATTGGAATGAACTTCGACGGTTGATGATGACGTAAAGCAAGAACACAAGGACGCAAGATCGCTGAAGAACGCATATTGAGAAACAGCCAGAGTCTGGAATGGCATAATAGAGAAGTGTTTTCTCTCTCGCTAGGGGGCGCTTGTCTGAAGTTTAAAATCATTGGTTACCCGTAAGCCAATCAGATGCGTTTAGTTATGACGTACAGGCACGTGCACACATAGACAAAAAAGGGGCTTGAGCCCCTGCCCTTTTTCTTCCTGGAGAGAAAGTGCCCTTTTTTCTGGGGTGCTTTTTTTATTTTTTTTTTAATAAATGAATATATATAACTGTTTGCGCACAGCTTCCCTGTCAAACAAATATATTTACTGTATAAAACAAATAAAAAAAAAAATACTATATCAGGTCGGCTTTGTTGAGTTCAGATCCCTCACTCCGCGACACGCCATTCATGGCCGCACGCACGCGCGCGCGCCACGCCCCACCTCACCTCGAGTTTGCTGCTGGCTGAAAACTTAATTGTGACAACTATTCCCGCAAAAAATTGCAACTGCTGTCTGGCGATGAGAAGCGAAAAAGAAAAAAGCCCTAGATGGATCCATCCCGTGCATTTCTTTCAGGTAGGCTAGCCTATGTTCATAAACCTGAAAGTTTTGTCTATTTAAGGGTTATTTATACATTTAACGCTGCATTAATAGTTTGACCACAATCAACACATCTGCCTGATTTGATACTAATGAAATTTATGTCATATTATAATTTCAATCATTTTATTGTGCTATGCATTGCGTTTTGAACCATGGTAAAGATATTGGTTGGGCTGTCAATACCAGAAGAGGAGCATTCCATGGACGCACATCCATGGAAATTTAAAATCATAATACAGCATCAGCTACATAATGCTATTCTTACATCTACACTTACACAGGATAATACATCAATACAAGTTTAAACCCTCGCTCTGTCCACATATTCTTGTTGAAGAAATTACAGTGGCTGTAGCATTTCTATCACAAAGAAGTGGCCGAATATTATTATTTAACTAATAATATATTTTTAATCATGGTGGCTTTGATCGTGGATTTGATCGTGCTGTGCTGTCTAACAACACAAATCAGCAGGCTTTTGTCGTCCTCTGCAGGCATTTGTTATAATATAATGTATTAACAGTTCAGGAAAAAAAACTCTTGATGTGTTTAAATATGCAGATTAGCTTGTTTTGGTTAATTTAGAAGAAATCTACAGATGCAAACAGACGGAGGGTAGTAGGCTTAAAACAAACTCCATCTAAATGTGTAGGGTTAGGGTTAAGTTTTCTTTCCATTAAAGTAAAAGACATGGTAGCAAAAATGGACCTTTACATTGTAAAATTGTAAAATCTTAAAATTGTCCACTTCATGAAAGAAGTATTCCAATAACACCAAAAAATTAAAACGATTGATTGATTTGTGCAAAATAAACAAATTATTAGTGAAACTATGTCCCTCTTCTTGGTGCAGTCATTTATTCTAAATATATATAGCTACTTGAAAATAGTTGCTGTTGACTTCTCTTGTGATAAACCTAGTGAATACTAAAGAAGACCATGGTCTCTGTGTGAACTAATTATTTTGTAGAAATCTGTGGAGTATAAAACAATTGCGTGAGTGTAAGTGAAGTCAAAGTTGTCTTAATATATTTAAGGGTTCATTATTTTTTAAATAAATAATTATGAGAAGTGCCCTTTTTTCCACTTGAGCCCCTGCCCCCCAAAATGTCTGTGCACGTCCCTGATGACGTATGTTATGAGCCTGTACAGCCGCATCGAAGCACAGACATCATGCATCGAACTCAAATCTATGATTGAACTTCCACTGTAAACCTGTTGTAAACACATGATGATGCGAGCGAAATACCGGAGTGAACATGGCTGTAAACGACTTTTGCAGATTATGCGAAGTTAATCTACGCATACACGGTACAATCACGGCCTCTAAACTTATTTTTGACAGAGTGAAACAAGAAAATGTTTGTAGCCAACTCTCAAACTTAGGATTAGATCTTTTAAACACAGCTCTTTGTTCCTCACGAGTTTGAAAAAGAGTTGAATGTTCTCCATAACAGAGCGAATTGCATCCCGTGTCTCGTTTCCCATTTCCGCGGTCGTTTCGGTTTTCGATTTCTCTAACCTACAATGTAAAACTCGGCGCTTAGCATCTACGTCACGGCTCTCAGCCCGCCCTCTGTTCGTTGATTGGCCCGGCTGTTTCCAGACCGGTGGCAAACAGAAAGCTCTGACGCTGTATCAGACTGACCGTGTGTCTCAATCAGCTCCCTAGTTCAGTAGTCAGGGCACTGATCAGGGAATCAGCCACATTCACTTTCATGATATACTGATTCACGACCTAGGGAACTAGGGAGCTGATTGAGACGCAGGGTGAGTACAGAAGCGAAATGAAATTGAGCGGAAGTAGGAAGTCTGACGTAGTCAGGCTAGACTATGCCTACACTACCCATAATTCCTCATGATGGCATAAAAAAGGAAACAGGAAGGCCACACTTCCTCTTAAACCCCAACCCCAGAACCATGAACCCAGAGACAAAAGGTAAGAAAATGAAGTTGGTAAACTCTAAATAAAATAAATAAAGAAAACTGTTGGTGTCTTTTTCCTTTATCCTGGTGTCTAATGTGCACCTTAGACTAGGAAAAATAACCCAAAATTATTTTTAAACAAACAACAAGAAACCAACAAATATTTAAACAAATGAACCAAACAAATGCAAACCAAAACAAACAGGGCACATACAAGAATTAAGGGTAACTTATGAGATCTTCATATGGGCATTGCTAAAGATTGGATAGGATGTTCTGGCTGGTTGCTAGAGTGTTGCTATTGTTACGTCCCAGGATGTATATCGTTCATTGTTTTGTTGTTCTGTGAATGTGTATGTGACACTGTTTCTCTGATGCCCAACAGCCTGCTGGGAAGTGTAGTTTTTTTCCCCTGTTTCCTCTGTTCCTCCATGTCCTCTTGCAGGAGCCCAATTGATGCCACCTGTTCCTCGTTAGAGTATGGAGAGGAGCTTGCATTTATACCGAGGGAGCTGGCTGTTCCCCAGAGAGAGTGTGGCCTTGTCTTCCCTCCCAGAACTTTTGTTGTCTTTGCTGCTGTGAAAGCTTCTTTAAGAGAAACCTGTTGTATATGCTGCTGTGGAAGCCTCTTTAAGAGAAACCTGTTGTATTTGCTGATGTGAAAGCTTCTTTAAGAGAAACCGGTTGTATTTGCTGCTGTGAAAACTTCTTTAAGAGAAACCTGTTGTATTTGCTGTTGTGAAAGCTCCTTTAAGAGACAACTGTTGTATCTGCTGTTGTGGCAGTGTGTAATTGCCCCATTATCAATGTTGCAGATGCAGTAGGGAGGTGGGTGCCCTTTTGTTTTTACTAACCCCAGTTTTCCCCTGTTTTTGGTTAGTAAGGTAGTCAGGTAAGAGATTTGTTGTTTATTTGATGTTTTGATAGGTTATTTAGACTCCCTTACTCCAGTTAGCTTACTCCTTTTGTTTGTTATTTTGGCTTTAACCCCCTCCCGAAGCTAGAAGCGTCTTGTTAATTATCCTTATTTTGCCTTATCCTTGATTGTTATAAGAGACTTTACTTTAAATAAACCTTTTGAAGAGTTATTTTGTGTTCGTGTGAGTTCTGGGAGTGCAGACTGAACCAACTCTCTCATTTTTGCCCTGTGTTTTTGAAGGGACATATCTTTATTACTTTTTATTTCTATATGTTACTCTCCCGCCACCCCTAGACAAAAGGGGGACGTAACACTATGTGGTTGCTAGGCAATTGGTAGGGTGATTTGGGTGGTTGTTACAGTGTTGTAAGGCAGGCATTTCATGCTCCAATGTGGTTGCTAGGGTGCTGTACATGGTTGCCAGACAGTTGCCAGTGTGATATTTAAGGACTTCTTGCCAGTTGAGTCAAAACATCCGGTCATTTGATATCTGATTCATGGATGACAATATGGCTTAGTGTGAATTGTCTCATATGCCTAGTTCAAAGGAAAATTAAAAAAACAGGTAAAGTACAACATGCTCAGTTTCGATTTCATTAGAGTAGTACCATTAGTATAAAATCCTTATGTCCACTTTGATGCATCCTCTTTGGCGTACAAGAAATGACAGCACGAATTGGGCTGATGGCACAATATGGCTCATTGTTTATTGATATTACATGCCAAGTTCAATGTTTCATAAAAAAGAATGATACTGTAAAAAAAATGCTGAAAATTTGGATTTCGTTAGAGCAGTACCTCTTTGTGTCTGCTTTAATGCAGCCTCTGACGGTGGAAAAACAGCACCGCAAATCGGGCTGAAACGACAACAAAAATGTAATTCTAAATGATTTTCTGACACGAGACTTTTGTTTTGAAATGTGTACGTGAAAACACTACAAGCATACAACTGGTAGTTCCCTTTCAATTTCGGTTCAGTCAACATTGCTAGTAGCTAACGCTATGGGGAAACCTCTCTCTTTTGGAGCGTCAGAGGATTATAATGACAATGTCTATGGCGGCATCTGAGGGAGAGTATTGGTCGCACAGCCACAGAGGACTTTGCGATGCATCGCAATGACACGTCTGACTTCCCTGTTGCTGTAGATAAGGAATTTCTCTACATCATGACTAGGCAGTAGATGAGCTCTGAAATGGTCTTCCCCCACTGAGCCCACCCGCAGCTGGCTAGATGAATGGTTCCTTCAGTTAGGCCGCAGCCAGAGAGCTGGGCCTTCAGAGACCGCTTCATTCTTCTGTGAGGTGCATGCAGAAGTTTCTAACATGTGGCATACCCAAGCGGCAGATCATTCAGAAGAAATGTGACATGTTTTTTTGTTTTGCAATGGACACTCATATTTTACCCAAGCGCCACAGATTGGATTCATCTCGCGATCTCTATTTCATTATAAAGGTATGAAGTCCCATTTGATTTTCCATGTTGTTATTTGCACACCCAACACTACTGGTGTTGGAGGATCTATATCTTAAAAAAACACCGTAGATTGACAGTAAACCTTTAGAACGTTCTGATGATAAAACTTATCTTCATTAATATTTTATCTGAGATAGATAGATAGCTCCTTTGCCTGCTAACATGGTCACGTCAAGCTAGACGGGCGTGGTTTCAGCAACCAGTCATATCAGCTCAAACCACCTCCCCGCCTCTTTGCCCATTTTCAGTTATCCGGGAGTGACGTGCGGTGTGTTTTTTTACAGTCTATGGCGGTGACGCACAGCTAAGATGGCCGCGGCCTCATTTTCGCTTCAAAACTGCTGTTCAGAACACTCTGGGTGACGTCACGGACGCTACGGATATTTTTTTTACAGTCTATGGGCATACCCCGCACTTGGCTTGTGACCATAGCCTATCTCTGGCTCACCTCTGGCACGAAAATGCTGAAACACATGGATGAGAATGGCCCTGACACAGAACTGTTCAAATAGCTCCTCAGTACCATGGAACTGGCTCTGAGGGATTCAAAGTCAAAGATGATGGCCAAGTCTGTACAAGTGCTTTTAAAAGATGCTCGAGCTGATGGCTGCAGCCTTGACAGTATGTCAACTGGACCTGCTTCATTTGCGGCTGCTTCAACCCTGGCTAAAAGCCCACGTCCCATTTCATGCTTGGCACATGGGTCTATTGTGCATATTGGTGACATGCGAATGCCTGGATGCTATGGCTCCCTGGAGAAGCACGCCTCTCTATGAAAAGGGTGTGATAATGGGACGGGTGTTCAGAGATGCGATGGCAGACCATCTTTTATAGTCTAGATGGACACGTAGAAAACACAGCACATAAGCTCTCGAGCTGAGGACAGTCCATCGCTCTCAAATGCTTTTATGCAGAGGTTCATCACCACCATGTTCTCATGGTGGTGGCATTCATAAATTGCCAGGGCAGTGTTAATTCACGTCCCTTGCTGAAGCTTGTGAAGGGCCTTCTGCTGTGGTTCAACCAGCATATCCTATCTATTCAAGCTGTCCATGTCCCCTTACCATTTCAACTGCAGGGAGTGAAGACTGCAGTCACTGGATCTCTTTACATTAGTGGATTTGTTAATCCACTTAAATTTAATTAATGAATGAAATAGTGGATTAATAGTGGATTTATGTTGAGCACTCTAGACAGTTTAGACTCTGAGGAGCTTTTTGTGAGCACTGGTGGCCGCACAAAAGACCTGTTTCAAAGCAGAGGCTATCTCACTGAATTGTTGATGTAATAGCTCTGTCACGCCCCCTAGTGGTGAACCATTGAAATTCGAAAAACTTATGATGTAACGGAGCCTCGTTTACTGAAATCACGTGACTTTGGCAGATATTGTTGAATAAAGTCGTTTTTTGTTTTTTTGGCCCACAAAAAGTATTCTCGTCACTTCATAATGTTAAGGTTGAACCACTGTAGTCGCATGAACTGTTTTAAATATGTCTTTAGTAGCTTTCTGGGCATTGAAAGTATTAATTGTCTTGCTGGCAATGCAGGCCTCACTGAGCCATCAGATTTTATGAAAAATATCTTAATTTGTGTTTTCCGAAGATGAACGAAGATCTTACTGGTGTGGAATGACATGAGGGTGAGAATCACATTAAGTACATTTAAAATAGCTAAGTAGTATAATATACCTAAGGACAGTGTAATATAGCCAAGTTTGGGTCTGAGGAAAATTGCATTGATTGTTATAATTCCGATAGAAACAGTTTGGTTACATCCAACAAACATGATTAGATTTAAGCTATCTTTACGTAATAATTTTCTGTGGAAATTTGTTACGTAATTAAAAGTATTTTGTGCAGACACATTTTTAACAAGGTTAATCTCCAGTGAGTAAACCTTCACTGCAAGGTATCTTCATCTTCATGTTCCAGATTCTAGGACCCATTTGATGGAAGAGATCAGGCTGTTGAAATGGATTCTAGCTCCTTTCCCCACTGCATTGTTACACAGCACAACCAGTGGAATAAGACACCGCCACCAGACTGCTCGCTCGACCACATGGAACGTATCAAATATGACTTGACCAAATCTCTTTCCAGAGACCTTGGCATTTTTATCAGAATATGATTTTCTAAATTACATTAGATGTTGTAAAGCTGATGTCAGAAACAAATAAACTTTCATTTGTTAGATGCATAATAAGGTTTTTCACATTACTTTCAGAGAAAAAGTTAATCTTTCCATAAGATAACGCTACTCTGCCATAGCAACACCCAACTTAATCAATTGCATCTTGTCTTATGCACTTTATTTCTTTATCATTCTTTTATTTCATTTTGGCAGTTGTGTTGATTACTGTTGTTTATCTTTTTGTTAGTAAAATATTATACTTGTGACTTTCTTGTGTTGAAAACAGAAGCTCTGCAAGTTATCCAGTATCTCACAAATCCTTTAGATTGGACTGCTGACAAACTCCCAGTTTATATATTTTGTATTTATTCAACAATTCTCCTTGATTGTACTTTACAGTACATAAGTAACCCAAAACATATTTTGGTGCCTTATGTAAGTACCACAATACACATTTTACAATCATCACGACAGTGCAATACTTGCTTTTGTCAGTGTTATTTCATCTTTAAGCTAATACTACACATGTATGGTGTGTCAATGTTGTAATGAGAACAATATTATTTTTGTAATTATCTTAAGATGGAATTCTACAATAGTATAAGAAAATGAAACTCTTAAAAGTTGATAATATGCAAGTAGCAACAGATCTTCCGTATATTGTGACAGTGTAACAGACTATCGAAATAGAAAAAGTAGGCTGGTGACTTGGTTCTATGCATCAGTTGTTGATTGATTTTGAGATATGGGCGTTGAACTCAAAAGTGGAGGCAGATGAAAGTGAGCTTGCAGGGGAGGGGTTTAAACAGACTAAATGATTGGAGTAACCTTTTTTTTTTAATTGAACATATGCAGGCATTAATAACAAGTATTCAGAAAATAGATAGGGTGAATTTTCATTTCATGTCGACTCTAAAGCTCATCATAGTCTGTCAAACACAATGTTGTTTCATTTTGGATTTTCCAGTCGGCTAAATCAGGACCATGGCTGCATCCGCTGCCTTGTCAAGCAATGACTTAGTTGGTACCTCACGAACCTGATTTTGGACAGACTTAAAGGGTTAGTTCACCCAAAAATGAAAATTCTGTCATTTATTACTTACCCTCATGCCGTTCCACACCCGTAAGACCATTAATCTCCGGAACATAAATTAAGATATTTTAGTTGAAATCCGATGGCTCCGTGAGGCCTGCATAGGGAGCAATGACATTTCCTCTCTCAAGATCCATAAAGGTACTAAAAACATATTTAAATCGGTTCATGTGAGTACAGTGGTTCAATATTAATATTATAAAGCGACTTATTTAGTGATGGCCAATTTCAAAACACTGCTTCATGAAGCATCGGAGCATTATGAATCAGTGTATTACGAAGATTAACAAAGGTCTTTACGGGTGTGGAACGGCATGAGGGTAAGTAATAAATGACAGAATTTTCATTTTTGGGTGAACTAACCCTTTAATGAAGGCAGCATAATTTAATGATAGATAAAACAGAGAGCGCTTTGGTGACAACACATTGAATATTTAATTACTACAATACTAACTTCTCGCTAGAAATGTCATCAAAAGTGGGGAAGTTGGACAAAATGTACACTTTACACACAAACTGACCACCAACCTCAAATTTCAGACACCATCTTTATTTTTTAGCTCAACAGAGAACGCGCAGGATTGTGGAATATCAAAGGCAGCGAAGGATACATCTATGCTGCCTTCAAAAATCGATCAGATGAAGGAATCTCAGGAGACAGGATGTGGCATGATCATTGGATTCAGACGTGCCTTGTTACCTTCCTACCTTGTTATCCTGCCTGTAGAGGCAGCATTTTTCAGTTTTTGGATGCAGCCCATGTGTTAGTCTGTACATAACATAAGACTTAATGCAGAAGAATGGGACTGCTGTTTATGGGTGAGACATGAGCTGAACAGATTAAATGATATGATACAGTTACAGGTGATTATAATTCTCAACAGTTCGGTGCATCAGAGTTTTTCCTAATTTATGTGGCCATGCGATGCAAGCATACAAGACTAATAATGAGATAAGCCTGCACAATATATCCGTCTAGTAAAAACAATAACCTATATTATCATGATACGCCAAACTTTCTCTTCTCACAAAAAATGTTTATATATATATATATATATATATATATATAAATGAGCAATATCACACGAGTAGCCGTGCGATATGGCTGTATATCAGCACGCTGTGATTCGTCCGTAGGTGCCGTAGGTAATCACAGCGTGCTGATATACAGCCATATCGCACGACTACGAGTGTGATATTGCGTTTATACAACAGTTCGACGGCACGAGTGTGTAAATAAATAAGAACAACAACGGAGTGTCTTTAAAACCCTCTTTTGTGCAGCACTACTTCCTTCCGCCACGGATTCAAATCTCAATTTGACAGTTGGCCCAAGCCTCCGTTACTAATTCTAAAACGTCACTTCAGAACTAGTAACGAAGGAACGTTGAGTCGCTTCATTGAAACACATTGAATTTTGTACAGTATTAGAGAGAGAGAGAGAAAGAGAGAGAGAGAGAGAGAGTGGGCTATTACCTTTGTCTGGTATATTGCATTACATTCATTCTTCAAGTCGATGTCCATAATATTATATCCTTTATACAAGTCCGTTTGAATGTCCGCTGAGGAAAGCGATCTTTGTATTTGTCCTTTTTTACAGTTTGGGAATTTTCCATAAAATCCATTACACCACAGCGCTAAAACAACTTCCTTTTGCAAAAGTTCCTTTCAATTTAAGTCTCTTGTGCTTCACTGACTCATTCTCCTGTAAAGTGTTGCCGCCATCTAATGGCGTATTAATGTAATGTTCACTCAATCCATATTACTTAATGGACATATTTATTAACAATAATATTTAGAACAACAAATAAGCACAATTGTACAGTTCAGTCAAACAAAGCACTAGTTATAAAAAAAAAAAAAGGTCACCATTTACGCTTGTATGTGGGTTTTACAAATATTTAACGAATGAAAAGGATTTTAAAGAGCTTGTGACAAAACCTCCTAACTCCATTGGATCCTCAAACTGTCAATCAAGCCTCATTAATCCGCCTCACCTCCTGAATGAAGTGCGCACGCAGTTTGGACATCTCCTCTGTGCAATGCAAAGGTAAATAAAGATCTGATGTTTGAAAAAAAAAAATTGTAAAGCGTTTTCTTTACTCAAAAAACCATGTTTATAAAGTTTAATGTTTTACGTATTTGAAGCGGAGAAGAGTCTGATATGTCCCGTCTAGTTGTAGCCAATGTGCTATATAAGGATGTAACTTAACGTAACGTTTATTATTATCAAATTTAATATAGCACAATTCGACTTGCTCTGTAACAAATAATAGATTAATAAGACCAAAGATTGCCCGTTCTATGTACTCAAATTGAATTATGTCTCATGTTTAACCACTATAAGAGCCAGCGGCAAATCCCCGAGGCACTGGCCGAAATGAAGCTGTTCTCGGCGGTTACAGAAGCACTGAACGCCCGCTGACGCCCTGGAGCTCGCATCTCCGAAAACGTCAAAACAAATTGTAAAATAGGCGCTGTTATTAAATATGAGTCACATATTTCAGGTCTAAACAACTACATTCGCGCCTAAAAAACTATTAAAACTACAGTTCGTGGTACAACAAGTAGTATTTGTAAAAATTACGGTTGATTTGCTCGGCCGCCATGACAGTCACTTCAAGCGGAGTGATACAAACGGTGAAAAGGTAGGAGGAGTGCTGTTATCACTGAAATATCGCATGGCTATCAGCCAATCAGATTCGA
This sequence comes from Ancherythroculter nigrocauda, assembly GCA_036281575.1. Taxonomy (NCBI): domain Eukaryota; kingdom Metazoa; phylum Chordata; class Actinopteri; order Cypriniformes; family Xenocyprididae; genus Ancherythroculter; species Ancherythroculter nigrocauda. The sequence goes on along the minus strand of VTFQ01000408.1, from coordinate 745,985 downwards.
GAACCAGACAGAACTGTTGTATAAATATATATATATATATATATATATATATATATATATATATATATATATATATATATATATATATATATAGTATATTATGGGTTATTATTATTGATTTGAATGCTCTGTTCTATGGATTTTGTAATTTGAAAACAGTGATGAAGCCAAAAAGTGTCCTGTTATGCGTCACATACAATAACATTTCTTGATCATGATAAGACAATAGTAATTTAACATACTTCGTTTGCACCTGGCTTGTTCCACAAACAAAGGGACAATGTTTCATTTACACTGACTATCAAAAAATACATACAGTATATTCACTGAAAGAAAAGAGTAAGGATATAAATTAAAATGATAAAGGCAGACCAATTGCTCATGTTAATTTATTAGTAGTAAATTAATCTTAATTTTTTTACAAATCCACAAGTCCTACCTTGACTTGATAACAAGGCACAAGAACTATTTTGATTTCACTGATTCATTCGCTAATGGCAGTGACTTGATGATTTTTACATCCTTTGGATTCACTTGTACAATGGGACCAGAAAAAAAAAAAAAAAAGATTTCAATAAAATGAATGGACACTAAATTGCCATAACTAAAGTCATCTATAGCAGAAAAAGCAAGTTTAAAAAATATTTTGAGATATATTCTTGTTTGAGGTTCTATGGACATTTTTCTGTGTTAAAGAGTCATTTCTTAATATAGATGATGCAATTCTTTTATGTCTTTTAATCAAAGCATGTGTATTTATATATAAAAAACCCTCTGTGTGTATATGTGCGTGAATGCATTAATAAAAAGAGTTACTTCATAAATCGTCTCCTCCATTCCGGATGTATTTTACGTTATTTTCCACAATACATTATCCTACATTTAGGTCTAAGGTATGTATTTTTAAAAACAAATCAACAGTTTATCACTATACCATCATATTGATACTAGCCTCTGTTTAAGACACTTTCTGGAATGTTCTGGAATTCATCTGATTGTCCTCTCTCACATTATATCACTTTAAGGTGTGGTCTATCTAATGTACACGCACATACACACTCACACTCACACGCACACACAAACCTCTCACCCTGAAACTGAAAGCCCACATTAATGTCGAAGGGCTACGTGTTTAAGACTCCACAGAAATCTAGTCAAAGATCCCTCACTTAGAGAAAGGCAACAGAGTTCAAATATCCCAATATAGAAAAATATATATAGATATAAAAACACATGGCGACAATAGAGAACGATAAAGCAACCATTTCTGAAAGTGCACATCAAATAAGATCATTGTCACTGACACCTTTCTTCAGAATGCTCTCTTCATATCCACAGATTCCTTCCACAGGTCGGCTGAAGAGAGAAGCTAGAGTGAAAGGCAGTGTAGAGAGACATCTTACAGTGAGATTTTTCATTTTCACTCAGGTCTTTCATTTACTTCCACTGTAGTTTGAAAAGGGCTCACACACAAGTGACAGTGTTCAACATCTGAAGACTGACAGTAAAATGCAGTGTCTACCCGCTGTACTGCCGGTGCCATGACACTCTCAGGAATTTCAGAGCAAAGACGCCAATTTGTTTTTATTCTGGTAGATGATAAAAAAGTACCATTTCAGGTGATGGTGCAAATGAAAGAAATTACTGTACAATCCTGTCCCTGACTTTTACAGGGTTTTTACAGTTACTGTGGGTCGGAGGAGCAGATCAGACGAACGGGGCTCCAAAGCACTTGAGGCACCACTGCACACTGTTGCTAGGTGGTCTGTCAATGGGGGATAGGACTTTAAGTTGTTCTGCGCTGAGCTCATTGTATGCAAGACGGTATTCACGATTAAATGCTTCTGTGAGGGAAAAACAAAGTAAAAAAAAAAAAAAGTTAAGAAGTGAATCTCTCAAGGATATGATTCAAGGATAGGAGTTCTATAGGAAAAAAATAATTTGCACAAATTAAATCTAGTCCAACAAATAATAGCATGAGATATAAATATGTACTAAATATGTAAAAAAAAAAAAAAATTCACATTACATTAATGAGAATTTACATGTCATAAAAACAAATTCTGTTTCAATGCAAAAAAACTGCATCTCAATGCATCTTAATGGTCCTAAACATATGCTTCATGCAAATACAACTTTTAACTTTTTTTGACATGTTCTTGACAGGTTTTGTGAGATTCACCCTATAAGCACTTATTAAATTAATGTAATGACTGTAGTGAAATCACTTTCATGTGAAATTGAAGAACAGCATTCACTTACCTATATCAATGTTCTCCCTTCCTAAAGCAACAAGTGACAGAAACAAAATTTCCCTATAGATACTCCTGGACATGAAAAGAAGAGTTCATTAGAGCACAAGATATTATTAGACTCGTATATGACAAAATGAATGCAAATGAGCTAGACCTTGGTGATCACAAACAACAGGGTTATTATTAAGCTGCATATTAATCTTCTTAAGTTTGTGAAAACTCTTGGGATAGTTTTAGCATATTATTGGATATGATTAGATCTTGGTGTACTAGATCTATTACGAAAGATGCTGTTATTGCTGCTGCAGAAGAGCGATAATCTTAGAAATGCGTAAGATTCTAGCTCTTTGACTACTGTTACAACGAAATGATGGCAGTCCTTGAAGTGTGCTTACTTTTTTATTGTACAGTGCTAGCCCGTTTAGATTATGTATTCTTCATTATATCAAATCACATCTCTCTCTCTCTCTCTCTCTCTCTATATATATTATATATATATATATGGATAAGGATGTGGGTGACTGGAGAACACGAAAGATACACTTGATGCATCCTTCAAAATAAGCCAAATGAAGGATGCGAAAAGAAGGCTGCCTTCAAATTGAGACCTTCAATGGAGCTTGATGACACAGCCTTCCAATTGAGAAGCTTCCATATTTGAGGTCTTGGAGTCTTGAAACGGGCTAAAATGTGCAGTGCACATAATGTGTAATAACCCAAAATACGTGCTAGCACTGTATACAGTAAAACGTAAGCACAGTTTCATATTCTTAACATTTACTATATTGTTTGATTTCATTCTAAAGATCAAACGCATACATATAAGTTCACAAGTACTAATTTTGCTCCTGCGAATAGTGTATGTTTTTCTTGCAACCAACAAATCTAGCCCACTGGCAAGGCAATGTTGGCTGCTACTCGCAAAAAAGTGCTTTGATATGTTCACCTTATAACTAAGGAGGTTGTCATTAGAGCATCACTCAGCAGTCAAAAGCACAGCGGTGGTACTGAAGGTGGCAATAGGCTTATTCTGGTTGAGAATGAGTACCATCTGTATTCTTCATTACATATATATTGTTTATCATTGTATAATCAAGCTCATTGACTTCTATAAATACCTTATAGAAATATTACAGAAGTATTGGCCTGTAAAAAACTACTCATATTTCTTTACAAGCAAACAGTATATACTCATGCTATAGCATGGGTTTATGTTCCAGCTTTGGAAATTAACAGAAGCTTGTGCCAAACATGTCATCAAAAAGAAAAAAAAAAAAAAAAAAAAAACCCTTCAAATTCAAGTTTAAGTTCAAGATAATAAAAATCCCCAGCATAAATGAAACTACATCTATTATGACTGTCACAATTAAAGTGAAATGTCAAAATGCATGAAAAGTGTTAGATTAGAGGTGAGTCTAGTCACCAGCGATGACGAAATCTGCTGATAACGCCGGAGTAATTCTGTACTCTGACAGATTCTCTAATCATAAAACGTGAAGATATGATGTAATCAAGAGATTGATTTCACACTATAGACAGCTTCAGTGTTTTGGAAATAAAAAACAAAACAAACCAAACATGAGTTTTTATGAACATATATAAAGTATAACCTCGTGCTAGACTGCTTCATTGATGGTGAACATTCTTTTCTCACTTTCTGTATATAATATATTCCAAGTTTTAATAAAAATTGAGTTCATCATGCCACTAAGACATTTTTTATGTATCCTATTAATCAACATTAAGAATTATTATTTCAAAAGTAGTAGTAATCAACAATTATGTGTCATAATAATGTTTTTTAATTTTATAATTTATATACCTCCTGTAGGCTATTACAATTATGCAAAATTGTGTAATGTAATGCCACCTTTAAGCAGCTTTAAAAAGTATGTGTAAATAAACATGTCATGTCACATTTGCAGTATAAAGATGACTTTACACTGCAAATAAACTGGTTAAATTTAAGTATTACATACACAACAACACAGATACATTTAATAGGGAAGTCATATAAATTGCCATTATAAAAGGTAAAAATGCCCCTGGAAATGAATTTAATGCAGGACCAGTTCACATCAAACAGCAAAAAAGACTAATGAAATGTTAAGCAAGCAAACTCATTGGCTGCAGAAGCAACAGAGGTCAGTCAGCCTTGTGCCATGTAGTAAACAATGTGATTATGTGTAAATTGTGTGTAAATAACCTATCAGTCTGTGCCATCTATAGTTTTATGTCTGAACTAGTCATATATACAAGATATAAAATGCATGTCCAACCTCTGGCGTTTAACTTCCGGGTGTTTCTTGATCTCCCTAAGAAGCATGTTGATGGGGCCGTAAACATCGTTCGTCTGAATGCTGCGTACAATGCTGTTCAGTAGAGTTCGAGTCTCCTGGTGGTCAGTGGGGGCTAGAGTTCCCTTCCTTTGCACTGCATGACAAAGACACATTCAGTGTCATATGTAGCCTAATGGCAGTCCATTCATTAGGGTTTTTCTACACTATTTATCAAGTTTATTTAGATGTGCACATTCTTGTTTGTTGTTCCTAAAAACCATGACAATGAACATTAATGTGTTGATGCTTATACTGAACAAATAAATCTTCTTAAAGCGCCCCTGCTGTACTCACAGAAGGTCCTCCAGAGCTGATAGAGGGGCTCGGTGGGCTCCTGATGTAAGTTGACATTGTCCCACAGCAACTGCACAAACACCTGCTTACTGTCCTGAGACAGAGATGTCTGCGGCAGCTACGGGAAGAAAACAGAGAGGGGAGCATTACCATGCAGTTCAGTTCATCAAGCAAGTACTGGGCTGAAATACACAAAATGACTCAACAAATATGAGGTATATTTTCATAAAGAGCTGAATGAAAAAGACATGATAGCTCATTCTGGGTTCATGTAATGCCTCACAAATCAGTTTTTAGACCATACAGTGCAAATGCAAACATAAAGAAATGAAACTATGTGTTCATTTTACTTTTTTCCCCTAATTACTTCATCAATGGTTAATTGCCATTTTCTCTCCTTTTTTCAATTTTACTTTTGCTAAATTGTGACTTAAGTCACAGTCATTAACTCTGTTTATTACAATAGAAGTGGTTCGCCGGTCATATGCTGCAAGACTAGTTAAGAGTAGCAGATTCATGATTTGTTTCGGTTAATTATCCAAAATCATTTGGGTGCATCAGGTATGCAACAATATAAAGTAATAACGAATAAGTAAATAAATTGAAAAAAGGAGTGAAAATGACAATTATTCTTTTATGAAGTAACCATAATTTTTTAAAAATTATTATTGCATTTGCACTGTATGGTCTGAACTGAATTGTAAAGCATTACACAGACCATTCTGCAGCAGTCAGTAAGAAGACAGCAATGTGAATGAAGGTCAAGTACCTGTACTCCATTGTTGCAGTGTTCAGAGGTAAGGATGAGTCCAGGCAGAATGCTGGGCAGATCTAAACGGCGGAAATACCACACCAGGTTCCAGAAGATAATGGGGTGCTGACTGAGGAACTTATGGGTATAGATTACCTGAGAGATAATGGAAATGGATGAATCAAAGAAAATACATAAAGCCAAGCACATTACAAGACAACAGGCTGTTGTCCTGTGCACATTTGAAGACTTGCTTTCTGTCTTGTTGGTACACACTTAACACAACTAGAGGCTTACAGAGGGTTCACTGTGTAAGTTTGCTATGATCTGGAGCTCTCTGCCACAGACTTAAAATGAGAAAGGGAAGCATTTTATGAATGTGTTTACTGAACCATCAAAAGGTTATTGTAAATTCATGCTTGAATACCTGATCCCCCTCATTCTCTAACAGCGACTCCAACTCTTTGCGCAGGACCAGTGGACTGAGATATGGCACAGAAACTGGATTTGGGTTGGGCCACTTTTGACCCAAAGTATCCTGGAACAACAAAATACACAATTAATCAAACTATGAGCAATAAGCATGATTCTTGAAATTAGGTATGATTAACTGGAAGATGCTCACTTACCGCCACCTCTTGTAGGCTGTTGGGCAGGCTTGTGGTGGATATGCCATGATTGGGTCTTTGGATCAAGTCCAGACTCTGCAGTGGGCCTCCCACACTGTTGCTCCGGGTTAAAGTGTTGCGTTTCTCAGCTTGTCTCTCCATGAGACCCAGGGGGTCTGAATGTACTGGCTCTGGTACAAGGCTAGAGTGCAAAGTCATAATTCATAATGTGATCTGAGATTTATGACAAAAACATCATCAGCATTCCCATCTGACCTACTCAGTGGAAAATAAATTCTAAATTCCAGCGACAAAACATTTAAGTTGTGGTTAAATAACACATTAATATGTCCAAACTATAAAGTTTACTTCTGTGTTTCTCTATAATGCTGAGCTTAGTGTGAGTTTACAAGCACTCATGTTCATCAATCAACCAGAATTAATACAATCCGATTTCAGAGTCTGAAAGCTTTGTTCCTATGAACCCTATGCGTTGCAATCCGATTCGCATACTTGTTTACATGTGCATTACACGTCTTGTGAACAAAACTTCAGCACATGAGCAGTGCCCAGTTGCCAAGCTTAGAACCAGAGAAAGTCACTGGAGCTTCCGTGAGAATAATAGCCATTTTTGCCTTTATGACATATCTAAAAAGAAAGCTGACATACTTGTAAAAAGAGCTGTCAGAAGTTTTTTTTTTCTTTTTTTCTTTTTTTTTTTTTTTCTTAGCAAATATTTAGTAAACATTCAGTCAGACTTAAACATATGCATGTTTGTATTAAGAATAAAGTATGTAAATATACACATCATGACACTGCACATATGTGCAAGGTATTTTTTAATCCGATTTAAAAAATAGTCAGACTTGAGCATTTGGATGCTTAATTTTTTCCTGTTGATTGAATTATTTCAGGTCTACACCATCCATTTTAATCTGATCAAAATTTCTTTAAGATTTATTTGGGTGCATGTAAACATAGTTACTATGACTGGTGTTTGGCACAGACTCTTATCTTCTGGTTTCAAAATCAAGCTTTCAATATTTACTCATGGACCAACAAACACAAATTAGGTAAGGTTCATGTACATTTCAGGATTGTGTTTACATACATCTTTGGGGTTCCACTTTGAGCGACAGGCATCTCAACAGGACCCTTGCTGTCCTCCGGAGATTCTGGAAAGCTCATGAGTTCTGGAGGCTCACTAGGACAGCCCGCTTTCACTTCTGAGGAGCCAGAGGTGGCCGGTTGTGTGCTGGAGCTATGGATACTGTCTCCTGATGTGCTTGTCAAGTAGAAGCTGTAAACCAAAAATGCACAGCGGTTAATATTACTTTCTATTAATCAAAATTGCACAGATGTTTATCTGTTACTAAGCACAACTAATAAAGGGATAGTTCACCCAAAAATGAAAATTTTGTCATAATTTACTCACCCTCATGTTTTTCCAAACCTGTATGAGTTTCTTTCTTCTGTTGAACACAAAAGAAGATATTTTGAAGAATGCTGGTAACCAGACAGTTGACGGTAGCCACTGACTTGCATAGTAGGAAAAAAAAAAACTATGGAAGTCAATAGCTAGCGTCAACTCTCTGATCAACTGTCCAACATTATTCAAAATATCTTCTTTTGTGTTCAACAGAAGAAAGAAACTCATACAGTTTTAGAAAAACATGAGTGTGAGTAAATGATGACAAAATTTTATTTTTTCTCCCTTTAACTGTGAAACTTACATTTAAAAACATGAATTGATCACAAAGTCCAGTAAAATGTTTTGTATTTGTGGTGCAAAACACTGAACATATACAGTGAGACATGACTCAATGGTCTAAAAAATTATATAAACTAGGGTTGAGCTATCCTTTTGCCCACTGAACATTATCAGCTGAAAAATGTTATAGGTTTTTTGCAAAAGTGTAAACATGTCGAAAATATAAATCATTACTGTGGTATCAAAGTATGTTTACATTTCCTAGTTGTGAATGCATAATGTGTGTGTGATAAAAATATTAAAAATAGTTTTAAAAATATGGTAACATTTTACTTAAAAGCCTTTATGTATAATGCATTATAAAGGTATTCATAATGTACGTTAAATGCATTATATCTTTTCATAAATAATTGTACCCAAGGTTAAAGCACATTCTAATTGAAATTGGTGGATTGTCATGTGTTTAAATACATTATACTTTTTTTAAAGGTGTGTTTAATGAAAAGATAAGTATTATAATGTATTATAACTGTGGTTACAATTATTCATGACGAGATCATACAATGTATTATAAAATGCATAACAATGCATAATTAATGCATTAAAAAAAATTATATATATATATATATATAAATTATATAATTTTTTTTTGTGATTTTAAAATATGTTTGTGCTGTATAGTTCAGCATCAAACTGACCTAAATCTTTAATAACTCACCCTGGTGTAGCGCGCAAGTCATGGAACTCAACATGGAGCAGAGGGAGAAATGAGATTTGACAAAAAGGACAGGTGCAGTTGAGATTGGAGTCGTCAGCTGTCCAGCCCGCCATTATCTCCTCATCATACACCAGAGCCTCACAAGACCGACACTGAGAGCAGCTGGACATTAGAACCTGTCAAAAAGAAACATGAAGTACAATTGTACCACTTCATTCTGAAGTGATGTTGTATTTGAGTATCAGCAGAGGGTGCTGCTCTCACCTCTAAAGCACAATTCTGGTAAATGCTGGAGGTGCTGGCATGATGAGAAGAACTATGTTCAGACCTCTCTGAGTCTGCACCTCTCATTGAGCGACCTGGAGTCAAAGCTGTAAAGAACAAATGCAAAGAGAGAAATGCGTTTCAAATAGAACAACAGGGTCTACTGACTATTAACCTTACAATAACATAACATGGTCTTTAAATTAAAAATAAATCTTCCTCATGCTGATACATGTATTTTGGAGAGGGCATACAGCATGATGTATGTGTACTGTGTATGAGCCTTACGTGTCGACAGCTGTGCGCGGCCAGTATCGCTGCTATCACTGCTGCCGCCCAGGCTGGTATTGCTGTGCGTGAGCCCATTTGAGGCCAGGCTGGGCATCAGGCCTCTGGGTAAAGTGTTCTCTGCTGCTCCCTCTGCAGATAGCAACTGCTCTTCTAGCCTTGCTGGGAAACTGTCTCGGGGCTGCGAGTTATCCTCCTGAATCACAGACATTCAAAATACAGTACAGACTAAACACGTTGAACATTTACAATAAGGAAACACTGGAAAGCTTAATAGTTTAGCTTTGGTACTAAACACACACACACAGGAAGTTTTGATACTGATAACTATGTTAAATCCACATATATTGTTTATGAGAGAGTAGTATTTTAGTCCTCTAAAATAAACTGGGGTCCAGAGACCCTGAGGGCAAGAGGATTTCTAGAATGTAAAAAAAAAAATAATAATAATTGGAGAAAGTACAATGACAATATATAAGACACTTATTTAATTTAGGTAAAAAAAAAACCCCACATCTTTACAATATAATTTTTTAGATTTTTGTCACAGTACAAATTGGTCTTTAAACATGAACATATACGGTCCTGTTGAATGCTTGATTCTGATTGGTTGACAAATGTTTTAAGGTTTAATTATTTTCAAGTAAACACAAAGCTAAAGTAGTTCCAGGCAGGTCTTGACCGCATTACAGTTCCATATCACTTTGCCAAATGATTTCAGTTATTTCAAAAGTCCTTACAGCCTACAACAACTTCAAAAGAACCAAAAATCCACAAAGACACTGACCAAACAAATTAGCCAGAGTGTACTTTGCTAACTAGGAGGTAATTCACACACGCTTAAGCAATCTATCAATCTGTCTCCAAAAACTGCATTATTCTGCATATCAATGGCTCAGGCCTCTGCTACAAATGACGTATTGGAATTAGCAAAAGAGGCTTGGGATGAGATGCATAAAACATTTGCCCTACACACAAGAGCATTTTATGGACTCTAAATGCCTTGAAATAAAACATTTAAACAATGTCTTGTGGTCTGGTAACCACATTATAAGCTGAATAATTGACTTTGGGCCATTGAAATATTAGAAAAATAATGCACATCCGAGGTGTAATGACCACACCGCTTAGCGTCATGACCGCATTACCATCTCAGGTGTGCATTATTTTTCTAATATACAATTGTCAGTTATTTCCTTATATACAGTGCACAGCATAAATGAGTACACCCCCTCTGAACAAATACAAAAGATGTATTTTCTTTATGATCACTAATACAATTCATGGAAAGATGGCAAAACTAAAATGTATTAAACATATACATAATATATACATAATAAAAACTGAGAAATGCAGAAATGAGTACATCCTAGATTTAATTTAACAAATGTATAATATTCTAGCACTTAGTATGCCCTCCATAATTTTGAATATACTGCTCTGACCCTTCCTGGCACGGAGTGTACAAGTTCATGACAAATTGTCACATCTGTCCTGTTTAACTCCTGGATGATGAGCTCCTTAAATGCCCTGATCTTTAATGGGGAGTGTTGCTCAACTTCTCTCTACAGAATCCCCCACAGGTGCTAAAGAGTGTTAAGACTGAGTGCAATACAAGTCCACAGAAGGCTTCTGACCTTGGGAGAATGCATATCCTCATTGTCATGTTGAAAAAATGCCCAACAATGCAGGGAATGAGGAAAGGGTAACATCTACAGTTTCAAATTTGTGTATTAAATTACACAGTGGTGTGGGAATTCATGACAGCATTGATAAAGCACAACTCCCCCACACCTTCAGCACTCATACATCCCTATATAAGAGCTTTACTACCACTGAACTTTACTGTGGGAACCAGGCACTTCTCACTGTACTCCTCCTCTAGCAACACTACCACATTTTGGATGCTGTTAGATCCAAAATGAATGATTTGGTCTCATGAGACCAGAGTATTGATTCCCAGAATCTATATTTTGTAAATATGGGGTTTGGAAATGGCTTTATTGTGCTTTGGCTACAGTATGTAGTTCCAGTGAGAACAACAACCATGCACGTCATTTCTGCAGGCTGCATCTTACTCTGTGAGATAAACAGTCACTCTTTTTATAGCTTTTGCTGGCTCCGAGACACTCACTTGGTATTTCTCCTGCTCTTTGTCTAGCAAAAAAAAATCCCTCATCACTAAATGAATACAAAATGAAGGCCTGATTATTTCAGGGGCCTTGTCACAAGTCCATTGTTTTTGAATTTCTGTGTTACTTTTGCTATATTTTCACACTTAAAACAATGATTTGGTAATCCTCTTGTACCACTGTCCTCTTTTGTGCTAAGAAATAAGTCTCCTGACAGTTCTCTCCCAAGTGGTTCCATCGTTGTCAGCATTAAGTCTGAGAATGATTCAGTGAGCTATATAACACTTTTAATTGTAAAGAAATTCTCTTTAAATGTTTTAGTTAAACATACTTACCTGTTGATCAAACATTGCCTTAAACTTAGACCAGAAAATTTTTATTTTGTTTTATTTAGTAACTTTTAGGAGAGTGTACTCATTTTTGCTACACAACATTTTATCACCTTGATAAGAAAATCTTATTTTCCTGAACAATTTTGGCATGCTTCTTTGGTAATTGATTAAGCAGACTTGCTGGAACATTATATCTCTAAAGAACCCTAACATGTCTTCTAAGTAATTGAGTAATTGCTGACTTTCAAAAGTTTCAGAGGGGGTGTACTCATTTATGCTTTGCACTGTATATAGATGCTTTTATTTTCTGGAAAGAGGGTCCCTCACAAGAGGACTGTCATATTTCGGGGGTGCTACATTTAAGGGGTCATGAATTAAGAAATCAAATTTTCACCTGATCTTTTCAAAAATAAATGGGTCATTGTATAATAAAAACATACTGTAAGTTTCACCTTAAACCTTAAAACTTGCTTGTTAATTCAAAAACATCTTTTATTAAATTGAAGCAACAAAAATGACTCATTCTTCTGCTTCTTGGCTTTTATTACGTAAAAAAAATGAATGCATCACCACAAGATTGCCTGCACATACACAGCTGTCACCAAAGCATAATCAATAATGTTGTCTACACTGCTCAGTGAATATCTTTTTGCATTGTGTTACCACTGTTATGATGAAAGCATTCATGAGAGTGCAGAAATCGAGGTGAAATGGCAAGATTCATGCTTTCAACATGCAAAACATGACTGTGTTTGGCTACAAAGTTCAGCATTGCAACCTTTTACGCAATGGGAGTACATCTAAAAATAATGTTATAATGAACACTTCTCACAATTAGTTAATCTTGGCAGCTATAGTAGTAAAAGTTTTAAGAAGAGTTACACATGTATAATACTTATTTCATATGCAAAGATGTTACTTATTTATAGCAGTGGGCATTTATGTTGACGTCTTAAAGGAGACACACCCCTTTAAATTGAGTGTTTAAATCAGAGGGTTAAAATCACGGTATAAATTGGTTTTGATGGAAAAATTCTGCTAACATGGAGTGCACCTCAGGAAACAAAATAAAAATAAAATTCACGACCCTGTAATAGCGACTGCCCTCAACAAACAGCAGGAAGGTAGGATTGTTGTTTTGACATTTGTTGTTTTAACCTTCTGTCTATCCCTGGCTTTCATTTAAAACAAAGAACACCATATATGTTAACCAGTCACAATCAAGAATTCAACAACAGTATAAGAATGTTACTGAAGAATTGAAGAGGTACTTTGCTGACCTATTTCGTCCTAAGATAAGTTTCCCTCTCTAATGTAGTTGGTATAATTTTGATCTGTCTGCATCATGATCTCTGATCAAGAAAACCTTGATTTTCTAACAACATTTTTTCTTTTGGTCTCTCACCTCATCATCTGAGTAGGAGTAAGCTGAGGCCACTGCATCCCACATCTTACTGGCCACATTGGCTGCCTGCTTCATACCTGACTTAAGCATATCTACTTTTGGCCCCAACAGGAGAGAGTCCATCTTGATGCCTGATATGGAGTTGATAACGGATCCCAGTGAGCTGCTCTGTGATGACTTTACAAGCGCAGTCAGTGATGATGACCTTTGACCTGCAGAACCTGGGGTCTTAGGGGATTTGAATGCGAATGTCTTAGAGCGTGTGACGGCAGGGCTACGTTTTGCTGTTTCCGTTGAACTAGCCACTTTGACCGGGCCGATCGGAAGGCTCGATCTTCTTTCCAAAGACTGCATAACTGCAGGAGAGTCTGGACAGTTAATTGATTCATGGTTTAATCCCTGTTGCAACTCCATGCTGGGAGAGCTACCACTTAGGGGTCTACCACTCATGTACATCTCAATCTCATCTGCAAGATTCCTTGACACCACAGGTGGAAAGGGCCGTGTGGACTCCTGGCTCTGAATGGAGGTTACATCCTCAGATTCGGAGGCAAGGAGTGAGAGAGGATCTGCCCCCACCTCTACATCCTCCCTCTCCACAGCTTTAGAAGAGGAGGAACCAGTGCTTATGGTCCGCCCAACTCCTTCACTCCCCTGGGATGTTGCTGCATCTACGGAATCTTGCTGCTCTCTACTTTTCTCCACTTTCTCTTCTGCAGAACTGAATGCTTTGTGCTCCTTCTTCAGCTTATCTTCATGGTCCTCTTCCTGGAGGGCAGGGCTCAGTGTAGCCTCCATCTTAAACTCTTTAAAGGGAGCGATGGTTGCAAAAGGAGGAGGGGTCAGGCTGCCAGAGAACACGGCTGCGAGGATTTTTGCATCAGCGCCCATGTGATCAGCGCTGAGCTCCAGACTGCCCTTCTTTTGTAGCATGCCGGCTTTGGTCTCTGCACTGAAACTGCAGCTGCGCTCCATGAAGGCTTTTACCCTTTGCTGCTGTCCAGACTGCGAGACATGTAAATCTGGGATTGCAGAATCATCCTCCACAGGCAAGGTGACATCTTCACTCTTTTTACGGGGCATGAAGAGCTTACCTGTACAAACACCTATTGGAGACATGGAAGACAACAAAAGCAATGGTACTTATTTCATGAAGCCCTAAATAAATGCTAGATTTTGCTTGTCTAAAAAAGAAATACCAGTGCTTGGCAAGGCAAAAGTTTTGCATCAATTTAATGCTGCATCAAAGGCCCTGTATACACCTGGTATTAAGATGTGCTTTTGCCAATCGGATCACAAGTGGATGACGCTAAATACAGGTATAAACAGGGTCTAAAACTTTCTGAGCTTGTCCACTGTTGACCACATCCAGAGGTAGTCAAAAAAGCTTTCGACCGGATTGCTTTCATAGTGTAGATGCTCATGTGGTTGAATTTGTTTGAACAGCCTACTCTCCACCTACTGACCTAATGAGTAAACATTTTGGGAAGTGCGCTAGCCAAACAGGATTTATACTTTGTCAGCTGAAGACCCAAGTTTGGTTTGAAGACGAAAAACGTACTAAGCACAATGTTCTCTTACCATTCCCCATTTCTAACATGCGCTCACCTCGTTCAGGGTGGTTTTTAGGTGGTTTAGTTCTTGTTATCAGAGCAGGAAAAAAGCCGCTGCTCTCCATGTGTTTTTCCGTCGTCTCTGTGTGCATTCATATGTAAATTGTGCAAGCTTATTTTGAACATTAGATTGAAAAATCTAAAAAAAGAAAAAAACATACATCTATCCACCCATAGACCCTCCCCTCAAAGAAATCAGGACAGAAATGGTCAAAAGTGTACAAAAAAAAAAAACAGATTAAAATACCAGGGGTAAAGGGGTGTCTGCCTCATCTACTTGTGATCCGATCGAACAAAATGCTTAAAATCTTAAATACCAGGTGTAAACAGGGCCAAAGAACTACCTAGTCATTAATAATCATCAGTATACATTTCCAGTGACTGACCAGTTTCTTCCCTGCCTGTAGTGCTGTCAAAGTGGACAGGGATCTCAGTGGACAGTTTAACAATGCTGGCTACAAAAGGTGCCATCTCAGCAGGGCTAGGGGGCTCCGTCACAGCTACAACACTGTCTACAGAACTAGCAATATCATCCCCTTTACAGAGACAAAAAGAGGAATCTAAGGTTGTGAAAGGAACTGCATTAATGCATGTGATTAAAGCAATATTAAACAACAATAATAAAATATCACCTACAAAACACATTGGTGTCATTTGTATAAACAAGAGTGAAAATGGTATTATAGTACTTCTGTGGCAAGTAATTTTTTTTTTTAAAATATGAAATATTAGGTCCATAAAGTGTGGGACAATTTTATTATTTAATTATTGCAAATTTGCATGAACTTCAGTGTACTTCCTGTGCATTTTAATTAGCTATATAAAGTACAACAAATCAGTTCAGTACCATTTTGGGTCCTGGTTGCTTTGCTGTTGCTGGTGTGGCTGGTAGACAGAGGAGCAGAGGTTACAGGTCCATCTGCAAGGTCCTGGGGCAGCTCGTCCTTAGATCCATAACCCTGATCAGACTGACCGGCTTTTGAAATCATAAACACAAAACATACTCAATCAACAATACAAAAAATGGAAATGTAAATAAAATTATATTTAATTTCACTCAAAATACATTTGTATCACACAAGGCTACAGTACCTGTATTATATAGTGACTGTTAAAAGCGTCCTCACCTATAAGGCTGTGGGAGAAGAGTATGTGTTCCTCTACAATAGGTTCATTTGAGCTGTCTACACTGCCATGACTCAGTCTGTCTCCATCAGCACCTGCTGCTGTACCTGCTGAAAGCACTGTATGAAAATACACACCACTTCACAGTCATTTCATAATGATAACAGAAGATCAAATTTAAATAGCCTGCTAGCAATTCTTATCGCAAACTTATTTTTTATTAACCAACAAGTACAAAGTGTAAAAATACATAATGTTTTGATTTATACATAATTTTGTAGTATGACTGCGTTTTTTAAAGCATGACAAGAAGAATAAAGAGAAGAAATGAAAAAAATAAAAAAAATAGTAACAATACACTAAAACGAAACCATCAAAACCAATAAACACAGAACAACAACCTTGGATGGGATCAAAATATTCAAAAACGACAAAAAGTTAACCAGCCAAACTATTAAAAAAAAATAATTCAGGAGTGAAAAAAAGAAGAAGAAAATTTTAAAAAAGTGTGCTCAAAAACTTCCTCCCCATATTTCACTCAGCTTTTTCATTAAGGGTTTCCATTGTTCAACAAACAGACTCATTTTGAGTCTTAAACTACATTATTTTTTCCATCCCATAGATTTCCCTCACTGTCCGTAAGCATTCCTCAAGTGTCGGTGGCACTTTCTGGATCTATTTAATTGTGATGTTCTTCTTTGTGGCAACTAGAAGTATTCGTAGGAGGTACCTTTTCTTCTTGCTTTTTATTAAATCTGGTTTAACTCCCAAAATAGCTATTAAAAGGTCTCTGGGCAAATTAACCTGAAAAATTGTATTAAAGAAACCGAATACATTTGTCCAGTAAGGGACTAGAATTGTACAGTCCCAAAAGATGTGTATGCGTGGCTATTTTGTTCTCCACACTCCCTCCAACAGGTATTGGACTGACTTAAATTAGGCAATGATTTGGGGTGTTCGAAAATAACGACTAATCACCTTCCAATTATATTCTCTACAGATTCTACTACATGTCATTCTATGTTACATGTATTTCAGCCCAATTCTCATCAGATATCACTACCTTAAAGGGGCTCTATGTAAGATGTTTACTTTAATAAAGCATAAAAATACCCTAATATGTTTGCAGATATTTAGGAAACATGCTAAGTTCACCTACTTGTTTCTCAGAAAAACAATGCTACAGCCAGATATTCTACTTTGAAAATGTGCGTTCCGTGTCGGAATGTCTGTTTTTGTTTTGGTCTGTGCGAAACCATGTGCTGCCAGTTTATCCAATAGTATTTCAACATCACAGGTTGCCAGTTGGCGGAAAACACCGCTTATTGCAGCCATGGAAACCAGCAAACAAACTGGGTCAGAGAATCAGGCAATAACGTCAGCTGCGCGTTCCTGCTCTCTTCTCTGTCACGGTGAAGTGACACACACCCGCGCGGGCGCCTCCTCTCTCTCTCTCGTCTCATTCGCTCCGGTTAAGTAGTGCTTGTATTGCGCATTCCCGCAGGTCTCGCGCTCACACCGAAAGCGCGAGCACTACTGATCTATATTAGTGGAGCGAACAAGCCACGCTCAGTCTCAAACAGAGACAGAAATCAAACAGAGTCACAAGTACCAAAATAAGCGCCTTCCAGCGCTTAAACTGTCAAATACATACAAAAGTATGTCAAAACCAGCGGCACAGGCAATCTTGGCGAGTATACAGATAAACACAGTCAGTTTTGAATCGTTAAATAGCTAAGAAAGTGAACCCATGTCGTGTGTAACAGTATTAGGTCCGTAGAACACCGTTCATAAACTCTTAAAGGGACAGCAGTCCAATATTCCTGCTGCTGTCTGTCATGTTAATCAAAGAACAAAAGACAAAGAAAACCACTTTCTGCTCTTGACTGAATACGTTTTATAACTTTAATGGTAAGAATTGTTTGCAATAAAGACTACAGAAATTAAGGTAACCAATGCAAAATAACACAGTGTGTTATTTTACATTTGATTACTTTAATTTCTGTAGTATTTTTTGCCTGAATAAAAACCCAGTTAACCCGAAAAACTTAGTTTCATAGCTCTCTTTATTCTATTGCATTTATTTGAGCTGTTTATATTTTATTACTGACTTTTACTTTTTTTAATGAAAGTAAAACTCTGCATTGAAGAAAAGTAGATTTGTGTTTGTATATGTTGTCATTTATAGTTCTTAGAAAGAAAATTGGAATCGGCAAAAAATATGTATCGGCCGATCACACTAACAAAAAATCAGAAATCGGAATCGGCCAAGAAAATTGCAATCGGTGCATCTCTACTAAAAAGCCTCTGAATCCATCTAATTATCTCTATGAACAACAGCATATCAAAACTAATCATAAATCAACTCATCAGCTTACAGTGTTTAAGTCTCCTCAGCTTTCATTGTCAATTGCACTCCCTATTGTTGCTGGCAACCATATGCTGTAAAAGCTGGCAACCCGCGTCTTTGAACGAGAGGGCGGGCCAAACAATATTTTGAATTTGGACTGCAGTACCTATTTTGAACACTGGGTGTCATTCCTACAGAGAGCCCCTTTAAGTTCCTTCTCCCATTTTACTTAATATAATGTGTTTTGTCTTTCTTCATATCCTCCAGAGCACTGTACGGCTAATTGGTCTAGGGATCTTAAGCCTGCTAGCGATTATAATGTGTCTGGTCTGTGGCAATTAAATCTAAAATGCATGGCAATTCAGTGGATTTAGCCTAAATCTACAATGTAGACAAACTATTTGTGTTGCCATAGCAACTTTTTCCTGTTTCAACTGCATGACATTTTTAACATTTTGTCTATGTATGGGTGATGATGATCTTGTTTGATTTTGAGGACAGCAGTTGCTAGTAAAAGTGTCAACCTGGCATTTACGAACATTAGACCTAAAATTATAATTATATATTATATTAATTATAATATTAATTCAGTTACTTACCATTCTCATCAGAATAATCTGTAACACACATTTTAATAGTAGGAAAACTTGCATCTTCATCTACAGTCGGAAATAGGAAATGCATTCCGTCTGACCAGAAGCGGGGCTAAAACATATACCCTCCAGGGTTAAAAGATGACCAGAAGGGGGCATATCAAAAGCAGAGGCGGGGACAGGGGCATAAACCACTATCTAACAACCTAGCTATAGGGCCACAATGTATAAACATTTCAAATGCAAGAGCATAGAAAGGAAGGAACTCAAACCTGTGGTTATCAGAGAAGGACCTCCAAGAGCTGTCCCACGCAATGCTTGTTTAAACTGCACCACTCCTCGCACCAGGTTCCGCATTTTGGTCCACATGAAAAGTCCACTACGGTTACGGCTTGGCCAAGGACTTTCCAGGACAGCCTGCACAAAACACAGACATTGACAGGTCAGGAGTAACCATGACAAATTGGTAACAACATGGTAACACACTGACATTTGTAATGATTGTATTGTATTGCTTCACTAATTCCTTTCTTGCACAGTTCCTCAACAGACCGTCCATACCGGCGTGATGAATACGATCCTCAACTGGATGGAACTGAAATAAATACTTTGATTGTTGCGATCCTATCAGACTTATGATAGCAACCTGATTGTAACAAAGCACTGTTCGCCAGAGGAGGACTGGTCCCCCGACTAAGCCTGGTTTCTCCCAAGGTTTTTTTTTCTCCATTTTAACACCTATTTGCCACTTGTTTGCCACCTGATGTCACCTGATGGAGTTTGGGTTCCTTGCCGCTGTCGCCTTTGGCTTGCTTAGTTGGGGACACTTGACATTTGATATTCAATAGTATTCTTGACATTTATTCAACAGTGCTTCTGATCTGCCTGCATTGACACTATTATTTAAGAGCTGCTGTGCAGCCAAATTATGTACCAGTTATCAATGTAAAGCTGCTTTGACACAATCTGCATTGTAAAAAGCGCTATATAAATAAAGGTGACTTGACTTGACTTGACTAATGCGATTAATGCATCTTGTAATAAATTTTGAGTTTTGCATGAATATGCCTTCAGGCTCAGAGGCACTAGAGGGAATCACCACAATGAACTCTATAATTTGACCTTCAATCAGATGTAAAACAGTCTCTCAAATTATGAGGCATCTGGGCCTAGGGAAAAATAAATATAAATGACACCTACAAATCAACTGTTTTTTTTTTTTTTTGTTTTTTTTTGGGTAAACTCATAATATTGCTAGCTAAAAAAAGAAAGAAAGAAAGGTGCTATTATAAATTAATATCATGCTGCTTTGATGTATCAGTCTGTAAGGGTGCAGTGGTCTTCACTGTGTCTGTGGTGTAGTGCTACAGTGCATGTTACAATAGAGGAAGTCAACCAAAATACCTATTACTGCCAAGTGTAATGTTAAATCGGTCTTTGTCAGGTGACGTCACACTCGTGAGAACCGAAGTGCATTATGGGTGTCGCCGCCATTTGTAAGGTATCAAACAATCTTTGTGTCAAAGCCCAGTTGTTGTTGTTTTTTCTTTCGCTTCCTTTTATTGGAAAAATGGTACACTTTTGCTGTGTGAAAAGCTGCAATAATACATTCCACGATAGAAATTTCAAAAACTTTACTACGAGGCAAGATCTTGTTGTTCCCTTTCGATACTTCACTCGTACTGCGTATGGGGAAAGGTCTCCCTTTTTCCCCGCTGCTGAAGCCTTTTTCAATAACGCAGTGTAACTGCATCGTCATTGGTTCACTCATAGACAAGTTGTTGAACCAATGACGGTGCTGCATAGCTGCGCGGCCTATGGCGACAAAGCGCGCGAATATTCCCGCCAAATGGGCGGGGTAGGGGCTATATAAGCAGGCGTTTCGCCATAGGATTTCAGTGTTTTCTCCTTCAGCGACGACCTCTACTTCTCTTCGCTGATCTCCGCCTGAAGCCGAAGAAGCTCGCCGCCTTCCTGACAGCTCTCGCCGCCGTCTGAAGAGGCTCCCGCAGCGGACTCGCCTGGATTCGCCGGACGAGGACAGCGCCGGCGCCTTCACTGACTGCAGCTGCAGCACCGTTGTTTAGCCGCCGCCTCCCGCTTCCCGCTCCCGGCCGCTTCCTGTGCATCCCCTGCCGCCATCCGGCGCGCCGCCTGAGAGCTTCACCCGCGGCTTAACGCCGCTCTAAAAGAGCGTTTCCACAGCGGTTTTCACCGCTTCTAAGAGCTTCCGCGGCCCTCGCCGCTCTACAAAGAGCCACCCAACTGCCGTTTTCACGGCACCGGCATCTCCCGATGCCCCGTCACTCATGTGCTACGTGCAGGGCCCCCCTGCACGATAGCGACGGTCACAGCGAGTGCGTCGCCTGCCTGGCCCAAGTCTCAGGTCCCTGCGCTCGCGGCTCGCCTTCTTCACGGAGGGCGATCTCGCCGCTCGCGCCCTCCCGTCTCCTTCCTCCCGCGAACCGGCCAGGAAGAGACAGCGGGGTAGAGCGACTCAGCGCCCGGAGTTAGGCGAGCTCACGCCGGGCCAGCCCCCGCGTGCCTCGCCCTCTCCTCCCAGGCAACCCTCTCCTGTTCTGTTCTCTCGCCCTGAGCAGCGTCCCTCTGCCGAAGCAAGTGACCTCGTCTCATTCGGAGGAACAGACGACGAGCAGGATGACTCCATGTCACTTGCGGCTTCCGAAGCGAAAGCATGGGTTGGTGAGCCGGATGACCCCGCTCCCCCGCCTCCCTTGGAGCCCATTGAGCACGGCCAGGGCATGGATGCCGAACTATTCCGCATCCTGTCCAGAGCCGTGGAAGAGCTGGACCTCGAGTGGGCCCCTCCAGAGGAGCCGTCTCGCAGCCGCCTGGACGAGTGGTTCCTGCCAGGCCGCCGCCAAGCACCTCGCCAGCGCTCAGCACCCTTTTTCCCCGAGGTCCACGAGGAGCTCACGAAGTCGTGGCGCGCTCCGTATTCCGCCCGCCTTCACACAACGCACCGCTCCGCCCTCACCGCCGTCGATGGCGCCGAAGAGAAGGGATACGAGCACCTGCCACCCCTAGACGAAGTGGTGGCTGCTCACCTCTGCCCTCCCGCGGCTGTGGGATGGAAGACCAAGAGGGCCCTTCCCTCCAAGCCCTGTCGGACCACCTCTACTTTGGCTGGATGGGCTTACACCTCGGCGGGCCAGGCTGCCTCCGCGCTTCATACAATGGCCATATTTCAGGTCTTCCAGGCCAAACTCCTCCGCTCGCTGGACGAGTCTGGAATTGACGCGCCGGCTTTCAAGGATCTTCGCAGCGCCACCGACCTTGCCCTGCGAGCCACGAAGGCCACGGCCCAGGCCATCGGGCGTTCCATGGCCAGCCTGGTAGTTTTGGAGCGCCACCTGTGGCTCAACCTTACGGAGATCAAGGACCTGGACAAGACGGCCTTCCTAGACGCCCCGGTCTCTCCCTCTGGTCTCTTCGGGCCTGCAGTGGACGGCTTCACCGAGCGCTTTACTGCTGCGCAGAAATCGTCTCAGGCTATGAGGCATTTCTTGCCTAAGCGCTCCAGCTCTGCTTCTGCGTCCAGCCGCCCCAGGACTGCGCCGGCTCAGCAGAACAAGCCAGCTCCACCCGCAACACAGGCAGCGCCACCCAAGGAGCATCGCCAGCGCTCGCGCCCTGCGAAGCGCCCTCCCTTCCCGAGACGCCAGGGACCCCGGCCCAAGATTGTGCTGGACCCGGTGCCTCCGAAGTCGTCCTGATTCGTCAGGAAGGAAGAGGATGGGGGATCGTCCCGTTGCGACCGGACAACCCCAAAAGCTCCCACGAGTAATTTCCCCTCCGCCTCGTTTAATTCCGGGCACGGGAAACATGCTCCATGTGACAGCTGGGCCCACACCTGTTGCGCCCACCCTAAACGCCGTTTTCACGGCGAACAATATTTTACCTTATCAAAAAAAGAGCAAATTTCCTCTTCCACCTCTCTCGGTGTACGACCCCCTCTACGGCGGTCTGTCATCCGATATCATTCAACCCCTTGCCACTCGGGCCGAGGCCTGGCAGGCCATCCCCGATGTGTCAGAATGGGTTATGGGGATCGTAACCCAGGGCTACTCGCTCCAGTTTGCATGACGGCCCCCTCGCTTCGGCGGGGTGCTTCAAACCTCGGTCAATCCGGACGACGCGCATGTCCATGACGACCGAAGTCATGACGTTGCTAAGAAAGGGAGCTGTGGAAATAGTTTCCCCGACAGAGAGCGAGTCAGGCTTTTACAGCCGCTACTTTCTGGTCCCCAAGAAGGATGGTGGTCTCAGACCCATTCTAGACCTCAGACTTTTGAATCACTCCCTCATGAGACGGAAGTTCGCGCACATTTGCCCCGAGGACTGGTTCTGCTCGCTGGACCTGAAGGATGCGTATTTTCACATCCAGATAGCCCCCCGTCACAGACGATTCTTGAGATTCGCATACGAGGGAGTGGCGTACCAATATACGGTCCTGCCCTTCGGGCTGTCTCTGGCTCCTCGCACTTTCACCAAGTGCATGGACGTGGCGCTTTCCCCTCTGAGGCAAATGGGAATCCGGGTCCTAAATTATCTCGACGACTGGCTCATTCTAGCCCGTTCGCGAACCGAGCTGGAACACCACAGATCCGTGCTCCTCAGCCATTTACAATGCCTGGGTCTCAGGGTCAACTTAGCCAAGAGCTCGCTGTGCCCCACCCAGCGAATCTCGTTTCTGGGGGCAGTTTTCGACTCAGTCCGCATGACGGCAGTAGTCTCGCCGGAGCGTGCTCTAGCGATTCAGCAGCTCACGGCCTCAATCAAGAACAAAGCCTGTCTTCCTCTGAAGTTTTTCCAGAGGCTACTAGGGCTGATGGCTTCCGCCTCCCCGGTGCTGCAGCTCAGCCTTCTTCGGATGCGGCCTCTTCAGTACTGGTTGAAGTTCCGGGTTCCTCCCAGCGCCTGGCGGCATGGCCGCTTATGTCTCAAAGTCAATCAGGCCTGTCTTCTAGCCCTGAAACCTTGGATGGACCCTATGTGGTTCAAGCGCGGAATACCCTTACAGGCGGTCTCACGAAGGACGGTGCTCTCAACGGACGCTTCCAACTCGGGTTGGGGCGCTGTGTGCGAGGGCAGACCGGCCTTCGGCTTGTGGAGTTACGTCTACACATCAACTGTCTAGAGATGCTAGCAGTGATGAAGGCCCTTCAGTCTTTTCAGGCTCACTTGACAGGACGTCATGTTCTAGTCCGATCCGACAGTATGACAGTGGTGTCATATTTAAACCACCAGGGCGGTCTCTCGTCCAGCCGCTTATGCGCTCTGGCGAAACGTCTTCTGGAATGGGCTCTTCTGAGGCTTCAGTCGCTCAGAGCGGCTCATGTTCCTGGCAGGAACAATCTGGGCGCAGACATGTTGTCACGGAGCAACATCCCCTCCGACGAGTGGATGCTCCACCCCCAAGTGGTCCTCAAGATTTGGGAGTTCTTCGGGAGGGCAGAGATAGACCTCTTCGCCTCAGAAGACAACTCTCATTGCCCAACATTTTTCTCGAAGGAAGTCGATGCTCTGGCCCATACATGGCCCAGCACGCTCCTTTACGCCTTCCCTCCGATCGCACTGATCCCTCAGGTCATCAGGCGCATCAGAGAAGACCAACACAGAGTCCTTCTGGTAGCCCCGCTCTGGAGGAACCAGATTTGGTCCTCGGAGCTGTTCAAGCTCTCCCTGAGAGCCCCGTGGCCGATTCCCCTGAGACGGGACCTCCTCTCTCAGGCAAACAGAACGATCTGGCACCCACAGCCGGAGCTTTGGGCTCTGCACCTCTGGTCCCTCGATGGGAGCCGACCAGCCTCCCTGGGGATGTCCTAAATACCATTTCTCAGGCTAGAGCCCCGTCCACGAGACGCCTCTATGACCAGAAATGGTCTGTCTTTGTTGATTGGTGTTCCTCACGCAACATAGACCCTGTGGAGAGTGATGTATCCTTCATACTGTCTTTCCTCCAAGAACGCTTGGAAATGGGGCGCACCCCTTCTACTCTTAAGGTTTACGTAGCAGCCATTGCGGCGTTCCATGCTCCCATTGCTGGCCAATCAGTGGGACGTAACGGCCTTATAATCCATTTCCTGAGGGGTGCTAGGCGATTGAATCCTCCTCGCCCCCTCACCGTTCCCACTTGGGACCTCTCGCTGGTCCTCAGGGCCTTAAAGGGAGCCCCCTTTGAGCCAATGGGTTCAGCCGATCTCAGGCCCCTAACGCTAAAGACCGCTCTGCTGTTAGCACTGGCATCGGTTAAACGCGTTGGCGATTTGCAGGCCCTCTCTGTCAGCCCTGCATGCCTTGAATTTGGGCCTGGAGACTCGAAGGTCGTTCTGAAACCTAGGCATGGCTACGTTCCTAAGGTGCTCTCAACCCCGTTTAGAGCTCAGGTCATCTCGCTTTCTGCTCTTCCTCCCTCGGCGGATGAACGGGAGCTAGAGCTACTCTGCCCAGTCAGGGCATTGAGGACCTATGTGGAGCGATCGCAGCCTTTCAGGCAGTCGGATCAGCTCTTTATTTGTTTTGGTGGCCGCACCAAAGGGTCTCCGGTCTCAAAACAGCGCCTTTCCCGTTGGATAGTGGACGCTATTAACCTGTGCTACTCCTCACTGGGTGCGGACTGCCCCATAGGAGTCAGGGCCCACTCCACTAGAGGAATGGCTTCCTCGTGGGCTTGGTCCAACGGAGTTTCCATTCAAGACATCTGTGAGGCGGCCGGCTGGTCTTCGCCGTCCACTTTTGTCAGATTCTATCATCTCGATGTCCCGACCTTGCAAGCTCGGGTTCTTTCAGTGTGATTAAGCGGCCTCTGGCGAGATCCGCCTCACACAACCCCAGGAATTACTTCCTGTAACTAGGGTTCGATTAAGGTTTGCCTTCTCGCTTGTCTTTTGGACCCACTCCCATGTGTCCAATTTCAGGCTATATCGTTCCCAGCCGTGGCACGGCGTGGTTGAATTCGTTCCCCATACGCAGTACGAGTGAAGTATCGAAAGGGAACGTACTCGGTTACTAACGTAACCTCAGTTCCCTGAGATACGGAACGAGTACTGCGTCACTTGCCGTGCCACGAGGCTGCGGCTTCAGGGTCGTCGCTTCAGTCGATTACACTGAAATCCTATGGCGAAACGCCTGCTTATATAGCCCCTACCCCGCCCATTCGGCGGGAATATTCGCGCGCTTTGTCGCCATAGGCCGCGCAGCTATGCAGCGCCGTCATTGGTTCAACAACTTGTCTATGAGTGAACCAATGACGATGCAGTTACACTGCGTTATTGAAAAAGGCTTCAGCAGCGGGGAAAAAGGGAGACCTTTCCCCATACGCAGTACTCGTTCCGTATCTCAGGGAACCGAGGTTACGTTAGTAACCGAGTACGGTTTCTTACTTGAGGGACTCAAACACAACTATTAAAAAAGGTTCAAACATTCAAAAGAAAACACGATGCATTAAGAACTGGGGGGTGAAAACTTTTGAACAAGATGTAGATGTCCAAATTTGTCTTTTGTTTAAATATATAATTTTTTCATTGAGTACTGCCCATCGGAAGCTACAGAACATACTCACATTTTTCCCGGAAGACAAATTAAGTAAAATTTATCTTTCATGTTCAAATTCAAAAGTTTTCACCTCCCTTAATGCATCGTGTTTCCTTCTGGAGCATCAGTGAATGTTTGAACCTCAGTCGTCCTCAGTGTGAAAAGATACATCTCAAAATCACACAGTCACTACTGGAAAGGATTCAAATATGCAAAAGATGCTGGAAAACTGAAGAATTTGCAGGACCTGAAGGATTTTTCTGAAGATTTAACTGAATTTTTCTGGACAGTTTAACTGTTCAGGACAAATAAGAGACTCATGAACAACTATCACAGGTCATCCAGGTAACCACACACAGTATTAAGAATCAAGGGTATGTACATTTTTGAATGGGTCAATGGGTTTTTTATAAATTCAGATATTTTTTGACTATATGTAAACATCTTTTATGCAAAATATCTTATTCAGGACAGTGCTAAATACAAAAATAACACACATTTTGCATGATCCCTCTTATTTTGTTAACAATTAACATTTTGCAGATTCTGCAAGGGGTATGTAAACTTTTGAGCACGACTGTATGTGCTATGAAACAAAAATCAAGTAGTGAAGTTTATAAGTGGAATTTAAACTGAATCCCTTTACTTAAATATGTCTATTTTTTTAATTCTTACAATTTTGCTGAAGCTTTTTAAATTTTCATTTTATATACTTGGGTATGACATATTTTTGCTCAGTATCCATATTATAACTTTCTGACTACTTTTTACAGCTGTGGTCCTATGATATGTAGCTAAAAACCTTTTCATGTCATTGCAGGTCAACCTGCTTAAAGATATGGAGACTGACCCCGACTGGACACCATCCCTACATCAGGGCCACACCAGCATTAAACACAGGGTGTGTTTCAGTCAGCTCCCTGGTTCAGTAGTTAGGGCACTGATCAGGGTGTCAGCCATTGTAAGGACTGTCTCATTCACAAATAAAATGATCAGTTCTTCTCTTTATTAATACCAGTAATGACATTGTACAAAGAGGATGTTGTCATGTTGCTGGAAATAGAGTCATCCGTATCCTAATGTGTAATAAGCCAGGGTCATTAGTGCCTGAACTTGTGTACACAATATACTGATTCAAGAGCTCAGGAGCTGATTGATACGCACACACAGACACTAAGCAAGGAAGTAAGGAAAAACACAATGCAGCCAGCTGAGACTATGCTCCACCAGGCTGGAGAAAGTGATCGGCTTCATATCGAGAAGATGCAGGAGGCTGGAGGAGATGGTGATCGGCATGTACAGAAGTAAACCGACAGCTAGCATGGACTTGATAAATACAGGATGTCTGTTGTTTGTTTTGGAGATGATGACGATGTTAATGTACTATACGTGTCTGCCAAACCTGGCAACCTTTATGGGCGTTATTAAATTTTTGGTGCCTCTGATTCCAGTTGAAAAGAACATTCACAATCAATTTCAAATGCTTGTGTTACCCTTAATGTACTTCAGATTTGATCTGTCTGCACAATACCTATCTCTCATGTTTCCCCAAAGACAGTATACATTAACTGAAAGTATGTCATTTCTATATGCAAAACTGAATCTTTCAACTGCACAGGTAGACAGAATTGATTTGCACAGAATTATGTCTCCTTTGTTTGAACGCAGAGTAGCAATGTTTACTGAATATTTTGAGAATTTCACAGAGAAACCATCCAATCTGAAAGTGCATGCTTGAATCTTTTGTAGAACTTTAGTGTAGAAATGTGCTGATGTATTTCACCTATAATACTATATAGTTTAATTTAAGCAACTTTTTTGGTTTACTTCCACAGTTTACTTCCACTGTGCCCATCTACATTTTGTGCTGATGCTTTATCCATCCCTGCATGAACTATAAAGAATGTACAATTACATTTTTCAAAATGTCATGTCTTTTATTGTATTC
Source organism: Ancherythroculter nigrocauda (assembly GCA_036281575.1). Classification (NCBI taxonomy): domain Eukaryota; kingdom Metazoa; phylum Chordata; class Actinopteri; order Cypriniformes; family Xenocyprididae; genus Ancherythroculter; species Ancherythroculter nigrocauda. The sequence goes on along the minus strand of VTFQ01000408.1, from coordinate 717,702 downwards.
ATGAAATCAATACTTCAACAGCCAAATGAAGCATGCAAACCAAATGTTGTACACACAGGGTAAATGATTTGTAGTGTTGTTTTTTTTTTTTTTTTTTTTTTACAAATTTACAGGTATATGCACTAATAGACACGAGCCGTAAACCAGATATTTAACTTTACACATGAATGAGAATGGATGCAGCAATGTGTGGTCGGCACTCCAAGTTATTGCGGGCTGGTCTGGTTGTATGGACAAATGGTCTGAATCGAATTGATAACAGTTTATCCAAATAAAGACTCCAGGAATATTTGTTAAATTGATCTCGGTATGGTATTGTCTCAGGTTTTCTTCTTCTACAGTTTAACAATTTCTAATCAATTTCTAACTTTTTATAATCCCTTCTCTGAATAGAACCCACGTGTCTGACAAAGACCAATACAACCCAGTGACATGTGACACTTGTCGTGAAATCACCACCAGGTGGCGCAAAGGGATGGTTTGCAACATTGCATTAGGCTGCTGTGACATTTGTACTTTTACATGAAGATAAAATAATGAAATAAATTCCTGGTAACAACAACAACAACAACAACAACAACAATAATAATAACAATAATAATATGACATTTAATCTCAGCTCATTTTTATCACATAAGTGCTTATTGTTCCAGCTATTAGATTACTGTTACATTGAAATATTACAGTGACCGCAGACTAAACGCTTGAAACTACATTTAATAATTCAGTGATGTATTTCAACAGGTCAGGCATGCACATTTATTCCCATTTATTCCCATACAACACAGAGCACTGGGCATAACATGCAGAAAAACAAAGTGTCCATGAATTAAGAAATTGTTGATCACTTTTTAGTAAACCATTTCTTTGTAAATTAATTAAGAATTTGTTGATCACTTTTTATTCAGTAGTTCCTCTGTAGTCTAAATGAATTGAAATTGAAAAAGAATTGAATTGAAAAAGAAACTGCTCATCACTTTTTATTAAAATGTTTCATTGTAGCCTACTACTTAAAATGTGAGAACATCATAGGCTATTCATTCGTTCTTATGATTTGAAAAATGAAGAAATTAATAAATAGTCTAAAATGTAGTCACAATTTAACTACAGTGGAATTAAAATGCAGGGATGAAATATCCCAATAAAACGTCCCCATGTAAAGCGAATGTCAGCACGGAGCTCCGTAAATTGACATTTTTTTTAACACGGACCTACATAAAGTCCTGGGATAGTTAAACTTATTAATTATTGCATGTTTGACAGAGAGATCAGTGTTTGTATTCCCTGTGTCTGGGATGTACAATTAAGACAATGCATCATCAGTAAATACATTAATAATAACGTGCTTTTGTTTATACCCTAATTCAGAACGAATTCAAAAAGGCTCTTTTGTAGGTAGGCTATTACAGTGAAAATTTCAGTAAAGTTTTATTATAAATAATTATTTTAGGCTTTGTTGTGTTAGGCTAATAACACACCGTTTATGTTTTATGGGGAAAACCTATCAAAAAATCTGCTGTTTTCCAAAATGCAGTGTGATTCCTGATCAGGATATGAACTCTTGCACTTTAATAAACATAAAAAAAATACACAACAAGACCATCATATATCTCACAGTCAGTGGCAGAAATTTTCTCAACAAATTATGTGCAATGAGCTGATCAGTGTTGGGCAAGCTACTTGGAAAATGCAGTGAGTTAAGCTAGCAGTTACTCTACATTAAATGAAGCTTCACTACACTAAAGCTACCTCCCTGAGAAATGTAGCAAGCTAAGCTACAGCAACATGGCAAAAGTAGTTTACTACATCTAAGCTATTTTTTTTTTATTTCATTTTTATATTGAACCAACTTCATTCCAAGTCAATGCTATCTCAGTGATCAATAAAACTGTCAGTCAAACATAATTGTTCAGTTTAATTGCTTATTCAACAACTGTTCCAAACCAATTTGGCAACAAAAACAAACAAAAAACATGTGTTCCACATAATAACATAAACCGTACACACTTGTGTTTGCATGTGTATGTTCAATTTAGACTCAATTTAGGCACAGGGCCTAAAACTAACTTTTTGCCACACCTGCCAATGGCAGGCGACTTAAGAAAATTTACTGGCCAAAACTATTTTTACCAGCTTTGAAACAAAAACAGGCAGTTATGACACCAATATTTTAGATACTAGTGAAAATTCACAATCCTCTATTCCAATTGTGCTAAAACTAGCTTAATTTATATAATTTTAATAGCCTACATTTTTAAAGACAAGTAAACAGTCAGTAATGAAATAAGAACAAATAATCAAATTACAAGCAGTAGCACAAATAAATGCAATGCAACAAAGATAGGCTCCAAATTAAATAAACAGTGCTTTTCATGCAGGTCTAACAGTAGTTTTCAGTTACAGCAATTTAATAAAGTAGGCTAATCAAATAAATACCACTGCATATTTTTCATATCCATACAAGTTCAAGAGCAGTGAGTGATTTCCCTGCAGGTTATTTTGGGTTTTATGTTTATAACCTCTTTCTTTAGCTGCATATATATATATATATATATATATATATATATATATATACATATATATACATACACACACACACACACACACACACACACACACACACACACACACACACACACATATATACATATACATATACATATACATATACATATACAGTACAGTCCAAAAGTTTGGAACCATTAAGATTTTTAATGTTTTTAAAAGAAGTTTCGTCTGCTCACCAAGGCTACATTTATTTAATTAAAAATACAGTAAAAAAACAGTAATATTGTGAAATATTATTACAATTTAAAATAACTGTGTACTATTTAAATATATTTGACAAAGTAATTTATTCCTGTGATGCAAAGCTGAATTTTCAGCATCGTTACTCCAGTCTTCAGTGTCACATGATCCTTCAGAAATCATTCTAATATGCTGATTTGCTGCTCAATAAACATTTATGATTATTTTCAATGTTGAAAACAGTTGTGTACTTTTTTTTTCAGGATTCCTTGATGAATAGAAAGTTCAAAAGAACAGCATTTATCTGAAATACAAAGCTTCTGTAGCATTATACACTACCGTTCAAAAGTTTGGGGTCAGTAAGAATTTTTATTTTTATTTTTTTGAAAAGAAATTAAAGAAATGAATACTTTTATTCAGCAAGGATGCATTAAATCAATCAAAAGTGGCAGTAAAGACATGTATAATGTTACAAAAGATTAGATTTCAGATAAACACTGTTCTTTTGAACTTTCTATTCATCAAATAATCCTGAAAAAAAATATTGTACACAAATATTTTGTACAATTGTACACATTAAATGTTTCTTGAGCAGCAGATCAGCATATTAGAATGATTTCTGAAGGGTCATGTGACACTGAAGACTGGAGTAATGATGCTGAAAATTCAGCTTTGCCATCACAGGAATAAATTACTTTGTGAAATATATTCAAATAGAAAACAGTTATTTTAAATTGTAATAATATTTCACAATATTACTGTTTTTACTGTATTTTTAATTAAATAAATGTAGCCTTGGTGAGCAGACGAAACTTCTTTTAAAAACATTAAAAATCTTAGTGGTTCCAAACTTTTGGACTGTACTGTATATATATACATATTATATATATATATATATATATATATATACATATATATATATATATATATGTGTGTATATATATGTGTATAAATATATATGTGTTAAAGTCACATAATTGTTATTCATTAATGTTTGTGAATAAAATTCATATTTTAAAAACCCCTTATTGTGTTGAAGTCATTGTTGTTTGTCGCTAAGAAATGTAAAATCTGGTTGTGGTATAGAGTCAGTGAAACAAGTTACGAAATCATACATATTAAAGCATAAATTCAATCTTATTTAATCCTCCATATGAAGGTTTATGTGCTTGAATTATTTCAATTAATTAAACAATAGTTCAAAACAAGACATGTGCGAGAACATTAGGATGTATGTTCGCTTTGGGAACCAGAAAATAACGTTCCCGGAATGTTCTAGGAACCAAAAATTGTTAGCTGGGTTACTCACTTTGTCTCCCATGCAAAGCCTACTCATTCATGTAGCCTATTAGAGAAAACTACGCTATCACTCTTAATGAAAATGTTTAGCCTATATGTGACCCGTACTGGCAAAATTAGTCACAATGAGCAAATTTTCAAAAATGAGTTATTATTATTTTCACAATCTCTTTTATAAAACCTTCAAAATAATGTATGATTTATTGAAATCAAGAACAAATGACTGAGTTACACCCGTTTGAAGTCGATAGAGTCAGCAAAGTCAATTTTGAGAAAAATTGAGTTATAACTTTCTGAGGGTTCCAAAACAGAATCACCTAGCAATCATACCTTAAAATCTCTGTTAATAACACCTAATTTGGCACACACCTCTTCAAAACCAAATATCTATAGGAAAAATATATATTCATCTTTTTTTAATGTTTTACAAATATATTTAAGTACTATACAGTGCCCTCCACAAACATTGGCACCCTTAGTAAATATGAGCAAAGGCAGCTGTGAAAATAAATCTGCATTGTTTATCCTTTTGACCTTTCATTCAAAAAATTCACAAAATTCTAACCTTTTATTGAAGTAAAACAACTGAAAGTGGGGGGATACATTATGAAAAAAATGTTTTTCTGGGAAGTATATTCCCATTCATATTTAAATTTTTTTTAGCACACCAGGGTGATCATGAACATGAAATTGTCCAGCCATGACTTCCTGTTCCACAGGAGTACAAATATTTGTAAACACAAAGGCCAAATTGCCTTAATCATTCATCACAATGAGTAAAACCAAAGAATATAGTTCTGATGTGCAGCAAAAGATGAGCTTCACAAAATAGAAAGTAGCTGTAAGAAAATAGCTAAAGCATTGAAAATCCCCATTTCCACTATCAGGGCAATAAATAAGAAGTTCCAATTAACTAAATATTTTACAAATCTGCCTGGAAGAGGACGTGTGTCTAAATCGTCCTAATGCACGGTGATGAGGAAAGTTTGAGTGGACAAAGACTCTCCAAGGATCACAGCTGAAGAATTGTAGAGATTAGTTGAGTCTTGGGGTCAGAAAGCCTAAAAAAAAAAAAAAGATCAAACAGCACCTACATCCTCACAAGTTGTTCGGGAGGGTTTCAAGAAAAAAATCCTCTGCTCTCATCCAGAAACAATCTCCAGCATATTCAGTTGTCAGACAAGACTGAAACTTCAAATGGGACCGGCTTCTATGGTCAGATGAAACTAAAAAAGAGCTTTTTGGCAGCAAACCCACCAGATGGGTTTGGTGCACACGTGGATAAAAAGTACCCCATGCCTACGGTAAATATACTGCTGGATCTTTGATGTTGTGGGCCCTATTTTCTGCGGGAGGTCCTGGACATCTTGTTCAGATACATGGTATCATGGATAAAAAAAAAAAAGAAAAAACCTGCTTCTGCTAGAAATCTTATAATGGGCCATGGTTGGATCTTCCACCAGGACAATGATCCAAAACAAACATCAAAAATGTGTCACTGAGCACAAAATGAAGCTTCTGCCATGACCATACCAGTCCCCTGACCTGAACCCTAAAGAAAATGAGTGGAGTGAACTGAAGAGAAGAAGCACCAACATGGAGCTGTGAATCTGAACGATCTGGAGAGATTCTGTATGAAGGAACGGTCTCTGATCTCTTGTCAGGTGTTCTCCAAACTCATCAGGCATTATAGGTGAAGACTCAGAGCTGTTATCTTGGCAAAAGGACGTTGTAATAATTGGGTGCCGGTAATTGTGGCCAACGTGAACTAGAGAAAAACATTTATTTCATAATGAGCTTTCTCCCCCATTTAGAATTTTGGGATTTTTTTTAATAAAATATCAAAAGGATAAACAATGCAGATTTATTTTCACAGCCACCTTTGCTCATATTTACCAAGGGTGCCAAAATTAGTGGAGGGCACTGTAATTCTGCTTATATGTGTATATCAGGATCGTGCACTGTCTGACGCATCTTTGTGCACACATTTCAAATCTGTCAGCGCAAGTAAGTTCGATTTTTTATACATCAGCATGATTGAAAATCACATTTCATTGGTTCAGACTCGTGCCATCAAAAATTTGCTATATGAATATTCACAAAGTTGGAATGCTGCACTTTAAAACAATATAAAACTTGTGCTGAGGGGAAGCATGAGTGGTGAAGTGAGCAGAGAAAAACAAATTTTTAATTGCTATTTGAAACATTTGGATTTCTAGATGAGGGCTTAATGAACTAATTTTTTGAAATCAACTTTTTTAACTTGTTTTGCCTGTAGCTCGTAATTAGCCTGTGCACATTCCAACTCATTTTGCCAGTATAGGTCACATATAATTCACATTTCTATTTTTTTATTTTATTACAAGCCCTATTAAGTATTATTACTTTTAAGTAAGTGAGTTCCTCACCTTGTTGTAGTATCCATATGTAATAGCATTGGGTTCAACTCCAGCCTTTTTCATTTCCATTAAGACACGCACAGCCATGACGGGCATCCCCCACAGACCACACAACTGCATCACCACACGGTAACACACCTGTTAAACACATGTTAAACTACATATGCTGTAGGGTCACACCAAGGTCTACAGACATGAGTTATTCTTTTCAGAAAATTTAAATGTTATTTTGTTTGCAAGGAAAGCACTCAACTATAGTCTGAGATCTTAATGACCCCATTTAAGTTTTGTATTAACAACTGTCTTCAGATCTAAACACAAACGGACAGTACTAAATACAGATATATTGTAATCTGATCACTCCACTTTTGGTGGAGGTCAAGGTTGCATATAATGTGTCAAGTTAATCTAAAATTCTCTGTTATTTTCTACTTTAAAGAAACCACCTTAACCAACCAGTTCAACACAAATTCAGACCACCTCAAATCCAGGCTTGCAGTTCACTTAAAACATGCAGCTGACATTTGCTAAGTTCCAAATACTTTTAGCTGCTTATATTTTATAGCTTATATTTAGCAGCCTACACTGTGTTATATAAAAAAAAGTAATATGAGAAGTGAATTGAGACCAACAAATCAATAAGAGATCAGAATCCATTCACAAGTTATTTTATATTGAATAAATGCAGCAAAAAATTATGATAAAATACAAAATTAAAATCTTTAAAAACCATTAAACACTATGGAGGACCAAACTATTCAAAATTAAATAATTAAATAAATCAATAAATAAATGTATTCCATGAAAACACAACATTTATTGTTTAATATATTTCATAATATCCTCTTTCACACACTATTATTGTATAAATATCTATTTTTTTCATAATTAAACGTGCTTTTCAAAAAGCTGTTTTTCAAAATAATATGCTGAATTTACAAATGACGCCTATTTGACAAATCATGTATTTCCAAAGCACAATTTTCCCAAAGATTCTTTTCATAATAATAGAGGGCATTTCACAAATGCCAATCAACAGGCAGTGCGGCGGTGCTTTGCGCTAATTGTCTAATCCTTTTGGATTAATTACTTAGGTCTGGCAAGGTGAACTGAAAGATTTGAAACGAATATGGCTGTAGTACTTGATCACAGACTGTAAAATAGGACTTGATCAAGTTAAAAACGCACTGCTTTCATTTGCAGATGAAGTACAAGGGAATGTTTTGTTTGGTGATGCTCTGTTATCTGGATTCGGTGACATAAAGGATCTGCTAGTGGCAATAAGTGCATCAGAGGATCTAGTAAGTGATGACAACATATGGAACACTTTAAAGACGCGAATGAACGCAGAGTTCTAGTAGATGAGTAGTTATGTGACAGGCATAATTTGCGGGTGGGACATGTGATGTCCCCACCACATTTTGCCAGGGTTGATATTGTCAATACCACTTTTTAAAAAAAAAAAAAAAAAAAATCCTGCTGTACGGATATACCTAATGCAAATGAATCATATCCAGTTGACATTAATTTATGTTAAAAAAGAGGCGATGTGGCGCAGGAATGTGTAGTTTTTGAAATCAGGTTGTGTGCTTGTTGCCACTATTATGCCAGAACGTTGAAGTGGCGGAATGTTCTATTTTGGCGTTCTATTCTATTTGAACATTCTATTCTATCTTCACACTGACGAGCGCGCATCAATCTATCGCTTTCAACCAAAACTTTCAACCAATGAGCGCCAAGCACTGCCCACTGTCTGTTGATTGGCAGTTGTGAAATGTCCTCTATTATTATTATGAAAAGAATCTTTGGGAAAATCATGCTTTGGAAATATATGATTCGTCAAATAGGCGTCATTCATAAATTCAGCATATTATTATGAAAAACAGCTTTCTGAAAAAGAACATTTAAAGGTGCCCTAGATTTAAAAATTTAATTTACCTCGGCATAGTTGAATAACAAGAGTTCAGTACATGGAAATGACATACAGTGAGTCTCAAACTCCATTGTTTCCTCCTTCTTATATAAATCTCATTTGTTTAAAAGACCTCCCAAGAACAGGCGAATCTCAACATAACTCCGACTGTTACGTAACAGTCGGGGTGTACGCCCCCAACATTTGCATATGCCAGCTCATGTTCAAAGCATTACACAAGGGCAGCCAGTATTAACGTATGGATGCACACAGCTGAATCATCAGACTAGGTAAGCAAGCAAAGACAATAGTGAAAAATGGCAGATGGAGCAATAATAACTGACATGATCCATGATATCATGATATTTTTAGTGGTGTTTGTAAATTGTCTTTCTAAATGCTTCGTTAGCATGTTGCTAATGTACTGTTAAATGTGGTTAAAGTTACCATCGTTTCTTACTGTATTCACGGAGACAAGACTCGTTATTTTCATTTTTTAAACACTTGCAGTCTGTATAATTCATAAACACAACTTCATTCTTTATAAATCTCTCCAACAGTGTATAATGTTAGCTTTAGCCACGGAGCACAATCAAACTCATTCAGAATCAAATGTAAACATCCAAATAAATACTATACTTATGCGATTAGACATGTTGCATGACGAACACTTTGTAAAGATCCATTTTGAGGGCTATATTAGCTGTGTGAACTTTTTTTATGTTGTTTAAGGCAAGCGCAAGCTCTTGGGGCGTGGAGCACGAGAATTAAAGGGGCCGCACACCCAGAATCGGCGCATTTATAATGATGCCCCAAAATAGGCAGTTAAAAAAATTAATAAAAAAAAAACTATGGGGTATTTTGAGCTGAAACTTCACAGACACATTCAGGGGACACCTTAGACTTATATTACATCTTTTAAAAACATGTTCTTCAGCACCTTTAATTATGAAAAAAAAGATATTTAAACAATAATAGTGTGTGAAAGAGGATATTGTGAAATATATTAAACAAAGATGTGTTTTCATGGAATTTTACAAAATAAATAAGATACATTTATTTATTGATTTAATTAATCAATCAATCAATCAATTATTTATTTAATTATTTCAGAATAAACTGGTACATTTAATTGTTGTTTTATTGAATTCATTATTTATTTAATTATTTCATTTTGAGTAATTTGGTCCTCCATAAAACACAGGCATTGTCTTCTTAATATATAATATAAACAAGGTATATAATAAAACTAGGGATGCACCATACTGCTCTTGTGAACTCATATTCATTAAAATGCTCCGATACCAAAAACTGATACTATGCGTTAGATTCCCTACATTATTACAGGAAAATGTCATGTGATTACTGTGCTGCTACACTGGAGCGGCTCTAAATGTGCGCCATAGATGAAATACGATAGAGCAATAGAATGAACAGTGAACACAACAGAACAGTAACAGAAGCTTGTACAATACATTTGAACAGGCATAATGAAAACAGATGAAGGAAACATCTATTAGCTAAACGAATTAAGCCAACTAATGATTTATATTATTTTGGTTTCTCTACTCAATATTTAAAAAAATATATTATATTTAAATCATTTAAGTAATATAATAATTATTCATTTAAATTATTGTATTTAAGTTTTTTTTTTTTTTTTTTTTTTTAAATGCAATGAAAATACAGGTTTGGTTACTCTTGGTGCATTTCAAGTCCTCCTGGAAAGTTTGTATTTACCAGGTGGGAAGTTGTGTTTACGACGTCAGATGCGTTCAAGTCACTTTTGTCAGAGCAAGATGGTGGTTTACCTTATTTTTATTAACAACACAAAAATAGACCCCTTAATCGCCTACGTCACTGTGACGTCACCGCTCTAGCTGGAGGCAAAACATAAGGAAGAACTCATAGCAGGCGTGCTAAAAGTTTGAGGTTTTGACTTTAAAATGTCGTCTTGTTGTGTTTTTGGCTGCCAGAATAGAAGGAACAGCACTTTGGTTCAAAACTAAAGTTTTACTGGATCCCAGCAGACATTCCTTCACAGAAATCAAGAAGACAATTGTGGTTGAATGCAATACGGCATACAGACTGTAATTAATTAATTATAATTATAATTGATTATATTTAATTATATAATTATAATTTATAATGTTTTATAAGTGTAGATGTCCGGCCACTCCACCCTCGGCAGCCCCGTCAAGTCTTTATGCCACTCCCGTGGCCGTATGGCATACGGGTCAGGCAGCCTGCTTCCATCCGCGAGAGTTAATTTACAAAAATAGCTGTCACGGTCCCGCAGAGTCAGTGACTGTACATATTCAGACAGTTCCGAACCTTCTTCTGCATCTATGTTTAATAAATCCCTTCTAAAACGTGCTAGCTTACGCTTGTCAACATTGCGTCCAGCGCCTCTTTTTGCCTCCAGCTAAGCCCCGCCCACCAGGAAACGTTGCAATGTTTACAAACTTTTAAGGGGTCTATACAGCAAGGTTTTTGAAATCTATTTCTAGAAAAGAAAGAACAAAGAATGTGCATCAGGTGTGTTTTGCTTTTTGATGTTTTTAATTAATTTATGAAGTCACTGTAAAATTTAGCGTTACATATTATATTATATTTTGTGCAGGGAATTATCTTATTTTGTTGTAAATAAAAAAGCCTGACAATGTCACTGCTAAATATTGTGGTATTGAGCCATGGTTCTTACTGACACGTCCCCAACTCGTAAAGATCGGGGCTTAAAGAAAATCCCACTGGTATTTACGACATTGTGGTGGGGTTCATGTGTGTTCAACTCGTAAAACAATCTTTTCGACATGACTTGAACGCACCATCTGTATTGGTGAGAACGAAAAATTAAATTATCGGTATCGGACTCATTCTGGAAAAACTTGTATCACCCTAAATAAAACTTATTAAAATGTAAACAAATATTTTTGTCAAATATCTAATGTACGCACCTCATCAAGCACCTCCACTTCAGAGCTCCTCATCTTGAGCAGAACACTGAAGGCCTGCTGCATAGCGCGGGGTTTGGACTGGGCTGTACGCATGCTGGCAGGAAGACAGATGAACCACAGACTGTAGCAGTGACTAAACAGACACTTTGCCCACTGGGGTGGATTGGAATAGAAACGCTTTGCCAACTTGTAGGCCATTTTGATTTCCTGTGTGGAAAAAAAGTGAGACCACAAAGGGCTATTAAAGGGCATTTTCCTGTTAAATAGCTTTCAGGTGCACGAAACAAATACTGACTAACAACTTGACTAATCAAACAACTCGACAAATCAAAATCATGTACCCAGCTTTGTGCACCTGGGCAGCATTTTTTAAAATAATACTAATAATAATAATAATAATAATTCCTTTAGTATTGCATGGTTGGAAAAAATGATTAAGCATCAAGGTTGCACCGCTGAATCAAACCATTAAAACAACAACAACAAAAAAACAACAAAAAAAGAGGTTACTACATAATAACTATCCCTTTAATATCATGTTTACTCCATGCTGGAACAAATTCATATAATTTCATTCTAAATGTATCTCAGTCACAAGTGACCTAGATTTGACCTAGATTAGATTTAGAATTCAATTTAAATATCCTTGAAGATACTGTTTTCTAAGAGTGTAATATTCATATGATCTAACAAGTTTACCTAGAGTGAATGTGCACACTTTTATAAAATGCCTAGAGCCCAACCCCTTTGGCCCAGTACTTTTTAGCTTGTATTTCATATTGTCAGGACTCTTGCCTATTTTTAGGCTATTGTGTTACAGCATACATCACTGTTATACCGGACGAGCCACCAATTGTTATGGGGCAAGAGTCCTGACAGTATAAAATAATACAAACTTAATTCTGTTTAGGGACAAACAGTGTAGAAGTATTAGCCTCCTATACACACATTCTTACTGAAAAAAAAAAAAAAAACACTAGGGTATCACCAAAGAGCACACAACCAGGGAAATAGCAACAGTTGTGTTTGGGGAAGTTATTCTGTGACTGGTTAAGATCAGCTGATCTTGGTTTACATTTTAATCTCTGCATCTAGAGCAAAGTGCTACTCGACTCAGAGTGCTTGAGTAACTGATGTTACAACTAGCACACATAGACTGCCAAAATGACATAACTCTGTTGACATGGAGACCCACTGGCCAATTCACATAGTATCCACCCTTAATAGTACAGTTTGTAAACAGTTTGATGAATCCATGACCTCAAATTGATGAAAGTCATGATTCTGATAAAGGTCATAATGTCATAAAGGTCATAAGGCTATGAATTTAGCTAGATACTAAGGCTTACATGCAAACTTACATGCAGGAATAATCCAACTAAAATGACAAGTTTTTAGTGAGGTTGACAAGTTTATACTTTTTTTTAGCTGTAATATTTCTCAGCAGCTATACTTTAGGTTTGAATTTAGATTCACAGTCACATGTTCTGCCCTAAGTCCTGCATTTTTAAGATGTCAAGTTAAAAATAATAACTTTTTAAATTTTTAAGACATGTGTACATGTAATGAAAATCTGTAGTTGGAAAAGTCTAAGTTTGGACCATATGAGATAGCGTTTCAGAATTTCTAGTAGTCCGGTACTATAACATCCTATAAGAGACTCTTCACCTGTTTGGTTCTTTTGGCCAGCAGGGCAGGGCTACTGGACACACTTGCCCCTGCAGTTCTTGTACTCAGCGCTGGCCTCAGCTCTTGCGGACAATCAAATAACTCCAACCGTAAACAAGGGAAATTCTTATAACTGTGGAAAAACAGATGACTCATAATTAGAGGAGCACAGAATAAAATCAGAGTTCTATCATAATCACAAAAAGTCTAGTTAATACAGTACTGACAGAAACACAATACCACAGACAGTATACCTATAGGTCATTCCCTCTACATTTGATTTACTTGTTGACATATATAAGATGAAATACAGATTTTTTGCATATTTTTTATGAAAGTCATATTGTATGAAAGTATCATTCTGTTTAATCCATAGTTCTAGTTATCTTTTATCATTTTACTGTTCAGTTTCACATTTACATTCTGTTGACATTTCACAAACTTAAATATGAACATTTCACAAAGTTAAAATATGAACATCTTTGTGTCTTCCTGCTACACCTATAATTGTAACACAACACAAAACATCACTTGAAAACAACCTTGGGATACAGAATGACAGAGAAATGGGGGGAGGGGCTATTATATTGCAAACAGTGCCAGCGGAGAGCAAAAGTGCTTGGCCAGTCTCAAGCTTATACTGTGAGTGACAGAAGGACACTTAATGAGTTTAGATGCATGAAAATAGATTATGGGCTTCTGTTAATGGATAAAGATGCTTTAGATGAGATTAGGGCTGAGGGAGGTGTAGGGGCGAGAGAATGGCAGCCACATAAAGTAGGTCTGGACAGAAATTTCCAACAAGCAAGTTGCCTTGAAAAGGAATAACCATAGAATTGCAAATTAAGGGTATTACAAAAGCTACAGAATTTATTTCCAGTCATTTATTTTCAACTCCAGCCACAACAATCATTATGCTTCTGTAATGCTGGAAGAACCTCAGATACTTTGATCTTCTGCACAGCATATTAACAAATAGTCTCCACACCCTGCAGAGCTTAAATGCAAGTGATTTCCACAGAATGTTTATCACTTGAATGTCTCCATTTGGAGAATGCTTATTTTAATGAAAAGTAAAAAAAAGTACTTTTTTGCAAAAGGCTAAAGGCTATGCTGTAAACAGATGAGCCCATAGTCTGAGGCACATTCCATACATTCAGCACTATGCATCTTTTATATTTACTTTTGAGCATTTGATGTTTTGTATTAATTATCTCCGAATTAGTTAACTGAAATAATACATTTTACCTGACTAATAAATTCTCTGATTTTTATGACATCATTACTAGTAAATTTTGAGGAGTCTAGCGTTAATGCAATTGTCTGACCATTCAATTAAGATTTGATGGACACTATGGGAACAAAAGTTAAAATGACTGAATTGAGCTGGATAATGACACTATCCGCTCATTAATTCTGACGTAAAGCATCATTGTTTCCAGGTCCAAACTCCCTATCAGATACCAAAAGCAAACAGCAAACTGTATTAAAATCACGACGTGCTGTAAAACTACCGAAAAATGATGATCTTAACCTTTATCTCCATACTGAAATCTCAGATGGCCAGACAGTGATTCATTCTTTACAATTTATTAAACTGTTAATTATTTAATTATTATTGACAGGGTAGAGAAGAAATTCTTGAATAAAGTCGTTATTTTTGTTTTGTTTTCACACACAAAAAGTATTATTGTCGCTTCATAACATTAAGGTTGAACCACTGTAGTCACATTGACTATTTTAACGATGTCTTTACTATTTCTCTGGGCCTTGAATGTGGTAATTTCGTTGCTTTCTATGGGAGATAAAAATCCTCTCAGATTTCATCAAAAATATCTTAATTTGTGTTCCAAAGATGAACGAAGGTCTTGTGGGTTTGGAACGACATGAGGGTGAGTAATTAATGACAGAAATTTCATTTTTGGGTGAACTAACCCTTTAATATGTACTAAATTTGTTTAATAATTGATAAACTGTGTTACAGTGACACTGTTCAACATTGAACTGAATTGAGATGAATAATGACTATTATGAACTATTGCCTGACATTAACACTTATTTTTCTGTTTACTGTTATGCTACTTTGAAACAATCTGTATTGTATAAAGCACTATATAAATGTGACTTGACTTGTATAGCGCATTTCACAATACAAATTATTTAAAAACAAGAGACTTCAGAGAAATCCATGATGTTCATGTTTATAATACCTTAATGTCTAATTGTCCACAGTTCAGAGTTTACATATGGCAATGATATAAATAGCCACCAGCATGTCATTTGAAGCTATTGCCAAACTCACAGATGCGAAAACTAAAACTTTCACTTTCAACACAGGAGATAAAGCTAGAATTTTATATCCAAGCAGTGCAGATGATCTTGAAACTCGGGGCATGGAATCAGTTGATTCTTCACAAGAAAGACATTTACGATTACACCAAAAAGAGATGCATTTTGAACTCCATGCAAAGACACTGAGTGAATATTATCGGTGTGAACGGATTCCTAGAGGCCTTCGGATTGAAAAAGCTCCTACCATTGGCAAGGACGATCCTGAGTTTTGTCAACGCTGGTGTGAGATTTTAAACCATTGTTCATTTGATTTGATGTTGTTAATTGTTGAACATACCTCCAAAGAATCATCATCTGTGAAAACATCTATCCTGGAATGCGAGAAGGAAATTGAAACTATGTACAACAAAGAAAAACTAGAGGAATTAAAAAAGACTATCCAGGAACAACTCAAGGAATTCCGTGAAGATCTGACCACTTTTAAACTTCGTAAGTTCAGACGTGATACAATGTATTATAAAGATAATAAGGTCTACAAATGGTTGTCGGGGAGCCAAGGAAAACCTCGAGTTCCACGCTCATGGGTAGAACCCACAGATTCCAGTGAATCTTACTTCTCCTCTTCATCCACGACATCGTCAAATCCTAAATGGTCTTTTTTAGGAACTCCACGTCGTTCCCAAAGAACAAACACAAGAAGAGGCGTCCAACCAGGAGAGGTTCGAGGGGGAAAAAGACGTGTGAGGTAAACACCAACGACAGCGACGAGAGTAATGCAATATTCAATTTGTCTGATAAAGAACTTTCAAACGAACACATACAGGTTCTTAGCAAAGGTTTGTCCTTTGTTCCATCTCCTAGAACTGATCCTTTTTTGGTTAAGGTTGAATTGTTTAAATTTCTGAGGAATATTAAACTAAAAGGTTTTTTTGGTCAAAAAAATATCAGTGATACAGCTATTAACCGTTTTAAACCAAAAAGTACTTTTGTGCCTTTTGTTTCCAATTCCTCTGTGAATACATTTTGTCGGCTGGTGGAAAATGATACTGATAATATGCTAATTGAAAAATCTAAATTCAGTAGTAATCTAGATAAATCTCAAAAAATTGCTTTGGAGGATTTAAAGAGTGATAAATCAATCATGATTCAAAAAGCAGACAAAGGAGGAGTAATCGTTTTACAAAATACAGTTAATTATATCGCTAAAGTAAAAACTATGCTTGACGATCAGGTGTGCTATAAGAAACTAATATTTAACCCGACTACAGAATATAAATCCCAGCTAGACAGAATGCTGAACAGAGGTTTTGTAGAAAAATGGTTAACTGAACAAGAGTTCAAATGTTTGATTAATCATCATCCAGTTGTTCCAGTACTTTATGCATTGCCTAAAATACATAAATCAACCACAGATCCTCCTTACCGACCCATTGTATCTTGTATTGGTTCACTTACTGAAAAGTTATCCGAGTTTATTCATTTTCATTTACAGCCATTGGTGAAACAATTACGTCCTATTTAAGAGACACAACTGATTTTTTTGAATAAATTACAACTATTTTCAAATTTAGATGACCAGGATTGGTTAGTAACATTGGATGTGTCATCTTTATACACTTCGATTCCACACAAAGTAGGGTTAGAGTCTTTGGATTTTTTTCTAAAGACTCTTCAAAATTACTGCTATGGGTACTCCTTTAGCACCAAGTTATGCCAACCTTTTTATGGGTAAATTTGAATTATATTTTATTTACAATAGCAACCCTTTTGGACACTGCATTAAGTACTGGGCAAGGTATATTGATGATTGTTTCCTCATTTGGAAGGGAAGTGAAGAGGAGTTAAATAATTTTGTTTTGTTTTTGAATTCCAGAATGGACTCCATCACATTTTCAGTTGAAAAAGATTTGTTTTCTATTCATTTTCTAGATGTTTTGATATCCAAAATCAATAACTCTGTCTCCACCACAGTATTTCGAAAACCAACAGATAAAAATACTTTACTTTCTGCTAATAGCCATCATCCGTTACCATTGAAAAAAGGTTTACCTTTAAGTCAACTATATAGACTAAGACGCATTTGCACTTCGGAGGAAGAATTTGATGTGCAATCTAAAATTCTATACAATCGCTTTAGCTCAAGAGGATATCCATACACTTGGTTCAAATCAGCGTTTGATAAAGTTAAAAATTCTCAAAGAAGTCTATTATTAATTAACAACCAAATTAAACAAAAAATTTCGGTAAATTATATTCTTACTTATACTAAACAAAGTCATCAGATAAAGTCTATTGTCAACAAATACTGGTTTATTTTGGCTTCAGATCCGTCATTACAAGATGTTTTTAAACATCCTCCAATGTTTACTTATAAGAGATCTCAAAACTTGTCAAATATGTTAGTTAGATCAGATGTCGTATATAATGACAAAAAAAGCATACATTCAAGGGTGTTTTCCATGCCGTAATTGCACATCATGTTCTTCTATTCTGAGATGCAAAAGCTTTATGTGCCCTGCTACACAAAGAGTTTTTCATATAAAATCATGTATAACATGTTCCAGTAAGAATGTGATTTATCTACTCCAGTGCCCATGTCCATTGGGATATGTTGGAAAAACATCAAGACCGCTAAGGGTTCGAGTTAGTGAACATAAATCAGCTATTCGCAGACACGATGTAACTTCCCCGATTGCTAGACATTTTATTGAATCTAATCATCGTATTGAACAACTCACTTGTATAGGTATCGAAATAGTAAAGAATTCTCGCCGTGGTGGTGACATTGATAATAAACTTCTGAGAAGAGAAGCTTTTTGGATGTTCAATTTAAAAACTATGTCTCCTGTAGGTTTAAATGAAGACTATGACCTTTCTTGTTTTCTATAATTTATTCATTTATTTATTTATTTATTTATTTTTGGGGTACAATGTTTATGAATGGCTTGCTGCCTGATGTGTTATTGTACCCTATTTATATTTGTTGTTGATGGAGCTATTCTGTTTTTTTTTGTTTTTTTTGAAGGATCGATTCTGGTCCCTTGGAGATCGTTGTGTATCATTGCTATGATTTACTCTTGTCATTTAATTGTGACCTATTATAGACTTAAACTGAAGTTTGGACTAATGATTTGATTGTTTTATCATGATTGTAAACACCTGTGGATTTAGAGTATATTTTCTATATAATCATTGAGAGTGAATGAAATTGTTACACTGATGAAGGCGAAGAGCCGAAATGTTTGTTGACTTATCTCCTGTGAACTTTTATTAAAGTCTCTTTTAGAGTGCAGACCTTCTTTGTATCCTTAAATGATATAAATAGATAAAAAGTTGAGATTTGCTATAGAGATTTGCTAAAACTGGTTTGGCCATGGGACCCACATTTTCCCATGGTCATGGTCAGTCGGGACCCACGTTACCAACACAGCACAAACACAAATTAGATCTAAATGAATACTGATCCTGCTGTTAGATACCTGAAAATTTTTTTTATATTGTTCTTTTGCTCCCATTTGTTTACTTGTTCTTTATTTTATTACTGACTGTTTATTTAATTTCTTGATAAACTTAAAGTTAAATGTTTTCTTCAGTAGAAAATGAGTCACCAGGTACATGGAATTTTTATTTAACTTTGTTAATTTAACTTTTAAAAAAGGAATGTGTGCAAGGCATATTCATTTTTGCTATGGTACTGAACCTGGTATCGTGACTGATGGGATTTCATTCACAATTGTTGGTATTCATGATATTACTGTCCCTGTCAACAGACTACAAGACTACACCCCCAGATGAGCTGAATGAGTTCTAAGCTTGTTTTGAGGCCTTTCTGGATTCTGAGGGCACAATGGACATGGCACTTAGCGTGTCATCAGCGGAGGTGCGTATGGCTCTGAAGAGAATGAACCCACAGAAGGCAGCTGGCCCAGATAACACCCCGAGACGGGCACTCAGGGTTTGCTCGTCGGAGCTGGCTGATGTGTTCATGGACATTTACAATCTGTCCCTCGCTCAGGCTTTGGTGCCTACCTGTTTCAAGCCCACCACAACTGTGCCCCTCCCAAAGAAAAATACTGTGACCTGCCTAAATGATTATTGTCCTGTTGCACCTATTGTTATGAAGTGTTTTGAAAGGATAGTCATGTCCTACATAAAAAGGACCATCTCAGCCACTTTGGACCCACTTCAATTTGCATATCGACAGAATAGGTCCACTGATGATGCTGTTAATGCTGCCATTTACACAGCCCTCAGACACTTGGAGGGTAAGGATACGTATGTGAGAATGCTATTTATTGATTACACCTCGGCATTTAACACAGTTATACCACAGAAGTTTTTGAAAAGCTCTTTGTCCTCGGACTGACATATTCCCTTTGTAACTGGGTGCTGAACTTTCTTTGGACCTCAGTCAAAGTAGGAAACCGGACATCGGGCATTCGAACTGTGAGCACAGGGATCCCCAAAGACTGCTGTTTACCATCTTCACCTACAACTCTATGGCCCCTCAGACCAATACCAGGATTATAAAGTTTGCGGATGATACAACAGTCATCGGACTGATCACTGGTGGAGAGGAAACATCATACAGAAGAGAGGTAGCAGTACTGATTGCCTGGTGTCAGGAAAATAATCTCTCCTTAAATGTACAATAGACCAAGGAGAATAATTGAAACTAGGAGGAGGAAGGAGCAGCATACCCCAATTTACATCCGTGAGACAGAGGTGGAGAGGATGAAAACCTTTAAATTCCTCGAAATCTACATCAGTGAGGATGTTTCTTGGTTCAATAATACTCAGCACTTCCAGAAGAAATCACAACAGCGACTGTACTTCTTAGGAATGCTGAGGAAATTTGGCATGGCAACTGAAATCCTCAGCAACTGTTATACTGTTGCTCAGTTGAAAGTGTGACTACCAGCTTAATCACAGTGTGGTATGGAAGCTGCACTGTTCAGGATAGGAAAGCTCTCCAGCGTGTGATAAAAACTGCACAGTTTTTTTTTTGTGGAGTAGCTTTCCCATCACTTCAGGATATTTACAGCACCAGGGTCATCAGGAGGGCCCACAACATCATCAGGGACAATACACATCCACAACACAACCTCTACACTTCTGTCGTCTGGGATACGGTACAGGAGTGTGAAATTACGGACAAAAAGATTCATAAACAGTTTCTATCCACAGGTCATTAGACTCCTGAACAACACATAAAAATACTAATTACTTCAATACTCATATCTTCACTGACTGCTGCACTGTTGTATATTTTTGTTTATTTAGTCTTTGTATATGTGACCCGTCACGGAAACCAGGGACACAAGTCGGCAGCACAACATTCGCGCAAAATGAGAAAGAAGCGTTTTTTTTCAAAATTGGTGATTTTCGTTTTTTGCAGAATCTGTTAGTTGAGATCACGAAGAAGCCTCTCCGTGTTTGAGATAACAGTATTGGTATATTTAAAAGCGTACATTTTAAGTTTGAAATCGGCTTGTTTTTCTGAGATTCTATCCCGCAGTAGGGGCGTGTCATTGTCTGTTTGTATTTCCTTACTGGAATCGGATACGCCGGCTTTTGTTTCTTTTGCTATTGCCCCTGCCCTCCAAGGCTACTGCGTGGCTACTTAGAATGCAGCGCCGGCTCTGCTGGATTCTTTAGCTGCGGAAAAAAAGTGGCAAATTATTGGACATTTAGAGGCAAACAGATGGTTACATCCACGAAGAAGACCCAGACAAAGATAAAAGTGTGCCCGAACGACTTATTTCATTGGAGGCAACGAGATCTGCAAGAATACTTTTCTGTTTCTTATGGGGTGAGTTTGTCGTTTTGTGTTCATTCTAAAAACAAGTACACGTTTTCTCATATGTCAATTGTTATTAATTACTATAACGTGCTTTTAGATGGTAATGTTAGCATCTGCTATTAATTTGAATAACGCTTCAATTGCTTGAAGTGACTGGTGTGAATGACTTAGCCCACGTAAACCTGCCTGTTAGCATACTTGAATTGAATGTGATGCTAATAATTTTAGCCCGTGGTGGAGAAAGTGCTACTTAATATTCTTAACAAGGATTTACTAACGTAATAGTAAATGTATCAGATTAAATTCCTACTTAAGTAAAAGTATAAAGTATCCGTAGCCGTAAAATGTGCGTTATTAAGTCAAAAGTAAAAGTATGAAGAGTTTAATGTACAGGATTTTTTTAATCCTTTGACTCAAACCAGGTCTAACCACTAACTGAGGTCTAAACCAGGAAAGATAAATTAAAAGATAAATTACTGACATTTACAATGCACATTATCATTTATTATTAATAGTATGCGGTCCGATTTTTCCCGTTGCGTCTGTCGTTGCTATGCAACCATGCAGCTTTACAGGGGGGAGCTTTACATGGGGTATGGCTTATCTAAATGAGATGTAAATGAGCCCTATTGTCACTCCCAGCAGGTGAGAACAGGCGAGAACTGCACAAGTTTTAGAGGCATTTTCTCTCTTTAGAGCTTTTTTGAGTGCCTACCTTCAAATGGCCACAACTTCTCCAAATATTATCAGATTTCCATGAGTTACACATCGTTGGAAAGCTTGGAGACTACACTTTCAGAATAACTCAAAATGCCCCAGAACCGACTTGTGTCCCTACTTTCCGTGATTGGTCACATATGTATTATATGTACATGTTGTGTAAGGGAGACTGGCAAGTAAGAATTTCATTGTGCGGTCTAAAACCATGGTGTTAATAAATCTCTTAAATTATGACATCCCTATGTGTGTGCACCTGTATTTGGGAGGGGGATCAGGACCGTCTTCTGGAGGTGGTTCAGGAGGCATGACGAAGACTGTGTGCTCGCTCTTCTGCGACTCATCCAGTTCCATTAGCCTGGTGTCCTCAGATGACTCACCTTCGACCTGTGCAATGCAGTTACAGTTTTAACGTTTACAGGTAGTCATTATTGTATCTAATTTACAACTGTCAAAAAGGTATTAAACATGAACCTCCTGTAATGTTTTCAAACCCTAATGTGTTTGATTAAAATGCTGACCAATATGGCCAACCATTTTTTTTTTTTTCGCTTTTCATTTTAACAAAGCACTCTTGGCTTGTGTTATCCATCAGCCTGCAGACAATTCCTGGAACTTTCCATTACTCTCTCCATATTATTCCCATGCTAAGAGTATTTAAACACATGATGTGCCAATGCACCCAACAGCAGATGGCAGAGTAAATTATTTACTCCACTAAACCAGTTGCTCAGTGTATGAAGAGTAACGGCCATCTGTTCCTACATCTCCCTTAACTGTAGATCCTTTATCATAGTCTTTAAAACTGCCATTTCAAAGCAGCTCTGAGGTCAGTAAAACAGAGGCCACATTTATCCTCAGCTCCATCTGCTGCCATCATGGTTTATACTCTAAACATAACCTGGGCAGTTTGTGTTTTCTTTTGTTTTGCTTTACAATGGGTGTAACACTAATCTGATATAAAGCATGACACAGTAACACCATACTGAAAGGAGCGGCTCACCTTTGTACCCTTGTCAGGTCCTTTGTCAGAAGGAAAAAGCTGAAAGTAAGATGTGGGAAACAAATTCAATCATAAGAAACTCTACATCCTCTGTTCTTCCCATTGGGAGATAAGCTTTCTATTAGTGCATCAGAAACCAAAATACTTCAACAAATTTTTAAAATTTTACATTACTTTTACACAAATTTTCTTAAGAAATTGTGAGTGGTGTTTCCCTCTGCAAAAGTTGCGGTTACAATTTATTTTAAGGTGTACTGAGTAATATTAATTAACTACATATACTTACTATAGGGTTAGGGTTAGGATAAGGTTTTGGTTTAGGGTTAGTTGCTTGTAATTATGCATAATGTATAGTTATTACTACTGTTTTAGGTGGTTGCAAGGTCAAAAGATTCCACCCCCAAAGTCTCCATGATTTTCTGATCCATATCTCTATTCAGACCATTTTATTATCCACCAGGTAAAAATTGTAGTAATACCTAAGAGTGCACCACTAATAACAAAAATATATTTTAGTTTATTGCATTATATTACAGAATAAGATTCTGAATATGTGTATTGTTTTTTGCACATCTTACTTTTCCAATGCAGTCATCAAAGAAAGCCAGGCCAGTGTCTTTGTCGCTGACAAAAGTACATTCCTCAATGAAGCGGATGAAGATCTGAGTCTTGGTGAGCTGAGAGTAGAACTTTTGATGAGCACGATCTCTACTCTTCAAGAATCCTAAAGGAAGAGACATCAGCATTAGTCAATGACTAATCAATTACAGTAGCTCATTACTTTGGCAATAATTACATTTTACACAGGCACATATAGAGACGTGTCTTGCTATGAATTTAGTTCATGTCTGTTAGCTCTGAGACCATCTGTATGCAAGCATATTCCTAAAATATAATTCTTTAACTGCAGGAACAAACTAACCAAACATGTTGGACAAAATGAGTGCAAGATAAGACGCCAATGAAATGCTCTCTAGAATAAGAATGTCCCTCCCTCTGATACCACTTGACTAGCAATAGCAAGTAGCAAATCTTGTTCAAGGCTAAAATGTAAACTAAAAGCTATTGGCTATTACAAAAAGGGGAGGAGTAACAGGACATCCTACTGGCTTGTCTAGCCAGTGTTTGACACTTATGGAGCTTATACAAGATCTCATGTCACTACACAGGGCCACTATTCAGCTGTAGGAGTTACCTTGCAGGTCATAGAGTGAGTCTGCAGAAGTAGCTTTATCAGAAGGTGCCTGTGTGATGGGTTTGAGGTAGGTTCGGTAGCCTTTCAGTATGGAGGCCATAAAACGCAGGAACACCTCTTGGATCTCCATCTCCAACTCTGTCTTTTTTTTATGCCAGGTGAAGTCTGCCTCGATAGGGGTCATCTCCACTGCCAAGCCTTCAAGTGCTGCACGCCGAACTGCATGGAAACAAATGCTCATTTATAACAGATCAAATCATAATAAGGCTTTTTTTACTGGAAAGAATTTTCAGAGATTTGAGAGATGCTGCAGAGAGCAATATTTTCAGTGAATAATGACGTTATAAAGGTGAAAGAAGATCTCACCAGTGGCAAGCTGCTGGTGCAGGTTTCCAAGAGAGTTGATAAGACTCTTGCAGGGCTTCTTTGGGAGATTCTTCCAGTTACTGTGTCTTTTTTCATCAAACCTAAAATAAAAACATTGCAAATATGAAAAAATGCAGTAGCAATGGAAGAAACTATTAAGGATGCCTTGGGGAAAAAAAAAACACATAGCAGTAAATTCCCAAATGTTAAATCTTCTAGATTGAGGGTGCTCACAAGTATATAGTGTTGGTGTCCAAGTCCACACAGACCACGTCGGGTGGGGGATCATAGAGGTCAAAGTATCTAGAGTCAACGCCCACAATGAAGGGACATGGTGCGTTAAGGACACCCGCCAGAGACAGAGGACAAAGAGGGATATACGGACACTGCCACTGGAATGGGAAGATCATCTGGAAGGAGATGATAATGACGATAATGTTGTATTTAATCAAATAATATATATATTTCTGGTATACTTTATAAGGACTACACAGCATCACTCCACCACTGTGATCAGGCTACCTGATTCTGAATGTTTTATAAGTATGAATGTGAATGTTTTTGCAGTGAAATACTGTAAAATGTAACAGTGGCCCAACTGTTTAGTGAATTTACCCAAAAGTTTTTTTTTAACCAAACACTCACCGCCACAACGGCCTCAGCCACTCCAGTCAGTACAGCTGGTCTCAGGGAGTGCAACAGGATCTTACTTTCTAGCAGGACAAAGTGTAGCAGTGTGGCACAGTTTTCTGGGCCCAGATTCATGAGCAGTGTCCCATAGTCTGCTCCACTGAGAATGGAGAAGAGGAAGAGAGAGAATGGGAGTTTACACAACCAAAATATCAGATGCTGATTTTACAGAAGTGGTTTTAATCACTGTCAGAAGAACATTTTCATATCAACATATTTGCAAAAACACTGTTTCTTAAGGAGAACATTCAACAGTACTATTTAAAATCTATTATTATACATTCATTCATTCACTTCTACTTCACTCCAGGGGGTTTAAAAACAAAAATGTGTATTTAGATGGTATTTTTGTTATATATCAATTTTTATGTGTTATTTGTAGTTTGTGTATGTGTAGTTGCAATGTTAATTAAATAATCTTTTTAATGGCCCGTTCACACAAAGGACGATAACTATAACAATAACTATATTAGCGCTCACCATTGCACAATAACATGGGTTGCACTTATGTCGTCTGCTGCATTAAATGCTTGATCTCTTTAAAGGTGGATTCTGATTGGCTGTTCATCTGCTGTAAAAATGCATTTTAAAGTCTATCCCGATGCAATGTCTTGCTCTCTAGACTTCCACTGTGACAGTTATGAATACAAATCATTTAATGTGTTAAAGCAATGCTGTTGATAGAATTTCATGGTGCCTAACAGGAACTTCAGGTGGCACTGACATTTGATTGGCCACCCTGGGTGCCACCTCAAAATGTAATTCACTACTGACAGTTTGATGCTGATTGACATTTTTCAACTCTAGTTAAAAGAGGCGTTTGTTTTGATGTGAGGTGGTGTGACAAATTATTAATGTATATTAACATTGAATAATAAGAGAATATTAACGTTGGTTGCAAGAAAAATAATAAGAATAAAGGGGGTCAGACACTGTATGAAAACCACAGATCTGTTCAAAATTCTGTGGTGCCACAGAGCGTCATTCACATAGTTTTCCATTAAATTACATTATATTGGTCCCAAATCATTGTTAATGTACATGACTTCAACTTAGGCTAGAAGAGTGTGTATAGAAATTTTTTAAAAACAAATTTGTCTTTCTGTGGATAGAATAAAGTCTATGCTTCATATAGAGAGATATAATAATATAGAATGTCCTTTCTCTTTCTGTTTGTGCTGTTTTTATAGTAAAACTCTTCAATGCTACTTTTTTTTTTTTCATTCTTGAAGTGAGCTTTTTGCCTGTATGGTGATTAGATTCACTGTTTTGGCCTTGAACTTGAGAATGCAACGCATTTGGTGTGAGGCATGGCACTTCTTGGCCGGTGTGCATCATAGACTATTTGAAGTAAGTTTAGGGTTTACCATTAGGTTTAGGTTTCCTGAACAACTTTTACAAAAGTTGAGTCATTATGTAGATTAACATTAGACATTTTGCTCCATTAACAGTTAATTAGATAAGAGAAATAAGAGTTCCAAATTTAGCCTAACATACATTATATGTTTACATCTGTGCTAGTAATACACGCAGTGCAGTCACAGCGTTGTAAATTACTGTATAGGAATCCTTAGCTAATGTGGGATAGTGTGAAATAACCCTTTTTGACTGCACTATCCACTGAACAAACTTGGTCAAAAGTCATGTTTTTTTGTTTTGTTTCATTTTTTTGTCCATACAATGGAAGTCAATAGGAACCTAAACTGGTTACCAATATTCTTCAAAATATCTTTTATTATGTTCCACAAGAAAAAAAATGTTTATAACAACATGAGGGTGAGTAAATCACAGAATCTGCATTTTTGGGTGGACTATCCCTTTAACGGCAGTCTAAAGTGATCCCTCTCTGATCTTTAGATAGTGTGCTAAGGCTGCACTGCACAGTACTTAATATTTTGTTTTAATTCAATAGACTGATGCTCAGATAGTTTCATGTTCTGCGAGCAAGAGCACTCAAGCTTTAAAAAAAACTCTTAGATTGCAAGATCAAATCTGTTGTGCATTAAGCTAGGCTGAAAAGATGGAAACTTTGAGAAGGGCAGGAAAAATCTTGGCATTCTTTTGACAAGCAAGCATTTCCTATGAAAAATGACCTGCAATTCTTGTCTGACCTTCAAACTGTGGATTTGCAAAATTAGACAAAATGGGATTCTAAAATAGGTTATAAATGGGTTAATGACTCACTATATCTGGATTCAAGGAAAGATCAGATATCCACATAACATAGAAAATTAAGTCACTTCAAAATATATTGATTTTATGATATCAAAACAAACATAAATATTATAGTGGATTAATGAAGCCAGTTCACCTCAGGTTCACACAGGTATCCAGAGTAATCAAAGGTGAACACTGGGGAAAAAAGGCTGTTTTATTTATTTTTTTTTATTTTATTTTTTTTATTTACTTAATTAAAGTAAACATTTTATCACAAATTAATTTCATTGTGATCAGTGCACTTAAATATTTAAAACTGAAGTTGAATTTTTGTTGAGACTATATTTATAATATTTGGTGCATTGAAACTGCATGGTTGGAATTTTAGTTTACAGCATGCTTTGCACTGGATTGAATTGGAAGAGTAAATGTTAAAATTAAATGTCATTTTTATGTATTTTGAATAAAGGCAAACCCTGTTAGTGTTTAACGTTCAGTTATGTTGGGCATTTAAAAATAGTTTAATGTACAGTAAATGCATTGTTATTAATTTTTTTTGTGGTTACCATTGTGCCAAAGAGTAAAGCTTGTGGCTAGGTTGTAAGATGGTTATGTGATGATATAGTGTTTGTTGCTTCATTTAGTGAACATTGTTGTGCTCAAGACAATGACAAATTAAAAACGTACATCTAAAATTACGATAAATTAATTTCATATAAACAGTTGCCTTAAAAATCCATGTAAAATCAATTTGATGAGTGAAATTAAAAAGTACATATTTGTTCTCTAATTTTACTTAACATTGTTATGGAGATTTTACTTAAAGGGGTCATGACCTGAGAAATCACATTTTCCTTGATCTTTTGACATAAAAGTCCTTGGGGTGGGCGATATGACTAACATCTTATATCACGATACGAGTAATTTTATTTCACAATAACGATATATATATATATATATATATATATATATATATATATATATATATATATATAAGTCAAACCGTGCAAATTATTATTATTTGTTATACTTTGTTCTCAAATTGTTAATGTTAACAACATCAGCATTCAGTGACTATGTGTATTTAGTGTGTATTAGCGTTACCCGTAGATTTCAATTTCTGTAGCCATTCACAGTCCGAAGTCTTTTGTTTTTGACTACAGGTGAATCTCCAGTTGTCACTGATGATTGTCATTTGAAGTTTTCTGGATTACAAACCGCCATCAAAATGATAAAGTTTAATTATTGCAGCTGCTGTGAGAAAGGGCTATAAATGATCTGCTGCCTGCAGCATCCTCCACATGCTACATAGCCTACTAGCTGGGACTCTTTTATGTAAACAGACGTGACGTAATGACGCAACGACGAACAGCTGCATGCTCGAATTTCCCGTGGAAGCCAACCAGTACCCCCAGAATTAGAAAACATTATTACTAGCTCAATTACACAAAAATCATTTACCTTAATGGTAAAGGTGTACAAACAGGCTGGGACAGGATTAAGGTGTCATGTGCCGACAGCTTGCCAGAAGGAAAAAAATACAAAAAAAAAAAATATATATATATATATATATATATATATATATATGATTACAGAAGACTTAAGCAGCAATTAAACTTTTAAAAAATGTATATCTTCATATCTATAAAAAAAAAAAAAAACTGTCCTCCTCACCTGGACCAGTATTCTTGGCCTCTGAGGAGAAGGGAAGGAGACATTGTGCATGAAGTGGGATATGTGTCTGAAAAAACAAAATAAGTAATTATTAAATTAACTTGAATCTTGATATCACACTCAAACAGTAAACAGTTATTTTTTAAAACATGGTAGGTGATTTACTGCTAACACAGATATACTGATATCTCAGCTGTAAAGCTGATCCCTAACAAGATCAAATCTGTCTTGGTCTTAGTGTCAGTTATAGACGCCAATAGTTACTGTGAACTCTCATGTTCACTTTTCACTCAAACTATTTTTTTTTTCCAAAACGTAGTAAGCTGTCTTTGTAGGCTGCATTTTAAGGCCTTACAGACACACTCCTGATATAAAGGCTTTTCCAAAAGGTAGAAATTGTGACAAGTTCAGTAAATATAAATCCATTAAATATAAATCCAAGATGGTGGACAAAGAGAGAGAAATCTTGATTATAAATATTTAATACTGAAAAATGTCAATAAAAATTCAGTCTAATTAAATACGTACTATTTCACCCAATGTTTTTGTGCTGTGTATATTTATGATTATTAGACTACTATATAATTAGCTTATAGCAACATGTTAATGTCAAATTCTATTAGAATTATATTGTATGTCAAATCTCCAATGTGGAGCACTAACTGTGTGCCACAAATAGTATCAGCATATGTAGAGCTTTCCAAATCAGTCACTTATGAGGTTCCATGATGGGTTATGCCTTCTTGGAAGGGAGCTGCCTATGTTCATTAGGTTCAGACCGTGAAAAATACTGTTATTGTCATTTTTAAAAAAAAAAATAGAGATGACATTACCGAACATAAAATATCTGCATCCCAATTAAGAGGCTGCATCCTTCAAAGGCCGCATTTGAAGACTGAATGAGTCACAGCGCCACAACGAAGGCTGCCCCAATTCAAAGTCTCCTTTGAGTGAGACCTACAAATGTGTTCTTTGTTTCCCAGGCAATGAAGGATATAACAGATGGATCCTTCATAGCCTAGCCTATCCCAAGATTCATTGCACGCTGGTGAGGACAGGATTTTTTTTTGTTTAGATAAAATGCTGAATTACACTTTATTGTACGTATTGTGTTTCAACGTGCTCGAATATCTAACGATATGAATGTAAAAATAAAAACTTTAAAGCTTCAAATTAAAAGGTTCAAATGTTGACATATCTTACTAAGATGTAATTTTATATAGTTTATACTCTTTACTGTGTACATAAATGGACATGGTGAACATACTAAAACAGGTTGTGAACCCTGTTTTTTTTGTGTTGACTATAACTTAAAAAAAGTCCATTACAAACGTTATTGCTGCTTGTCAGTGGCAGTTGTCACAACTGCTAGGCGACAAGAACAATTCTCCATAGGCTAGACCGTCCCATTTAAGAACGCATGGTTCGACCTTTGCAGACTTTGAAGGTGTGGCCTTTGAAGTCCGCTTCCTTTCAAGGATGCAGCCTCTAAATTGGGTCACAGCTAAAGTGTTCTATTTGACAAAAAGTGAACTACAGTTGAAGTAAGAATCTGTTTGTACTTCTCAATGGGCAGAGGGTTGACTCCATTGGCTGACAGCTTGTAAAGGAACATGAGGAATTTTTTGAAGGACTCAAAGAAAGGCCAGCGGGACAGTAGGCAGATGCACTTGTTGGTGTTGACTGTGCGGTTGGGTATGACCTTCTTGTCCACAGTGGAGACCAGACCCAGCTGGATCTTTTGTTTCTCACTGAGGCCGTCCACAGGATATGGCTCATAGAACTGTATTCCAGCTCCATACACCTGCAGAAGGGAAAAAATAGGACCTGTTTTTATAAAACTACTTTTGCATGCCATCCATTAAACCTGAACAGATTCAGGTAGAATTAAATGTCTTTCAGCTAACAAAGGTGCTGTTAAGGAATCGAATACATGTCACCACAATTAAAAGTATTAAGAAAGCACATTTTACCATTTTGCACTTTGCACATACAGCTGAATGATAATAGGATCATACTGACATCAAGACATTTTTTTCTACCTTTTCCCCATTGGAGTTGGTGAGGACAAATGTTGAGAAGATGGGTAAAGGGTAGCGCGTGTTAGGAGCCCAGCACTCAATCTTGGCCCCCATAGGCAGGCAAAAGAGGGGTACAGACTCAGAGAGGGGAAATGACTCATAGTCCTCCTCAGGATAGCGAAAGATCAGACCTTTAAATGGAAAGTTTTATTAGAAACATTGTGTTTGAATATGTGCCATGTTTGTAAAATTAGGAACTATCATTAGTACCATGTCTTATGGTATTAGCATTTGAATTATTATGCTGTAAAAAAACAAAAAACAAAACAAAACAAAAAAAAAAAAACCACAAATGTCATCTTGAAAGTGATGAGACAGGAAGTTTTGTTTCTCAGTGATTAACACAATGTCATGTGACAGGAAGTGATGTAACATGGAGATAAAGAAACTAGCTGTTTGCTGACAGAAAGTGAACCATGACAAACTAGTATGAAAGGTCATGACAACCATATTGAATCATGAAAGCATTCAGCCCTTTAACTAACACATCAAACGGACATAATTTATAAGCACAGTGACATGCTGAATATATGAAGGGTGTGTAACATTTCTAAAGGAGGACTTTCAGACACTGTTTCACAGAGACCTGGGACCTTTCACAGAACTGTATTAACAAGACAGACTGTCAAATAAAACCACGGGACATACATACTTTCTATAAAATGAAGGCTGTCTGCACGCTTAATGTTTATTTATTTATTGTC
Organism: Ancherythroculter nigrocauda; assembly: GCA_036281575.1. Lineage (NCBI taxonomy): Eukaryota > Metazoa > Chordata > Actinopteri > Cypriniformes > Xenocyprididae > Ancherythroculter > Ancherythroculter nigrocauda. The sequence continues at coordinate 686,037 of VTFQ01000408.1, read as the reverse complement.
AGAATTAGTGCTCATTGTCAGGAAATCTCAGTGAAGTGCTGTTAACTATGAAATAGCAGTGCTGACATTTACAAGTAGGCCTATCTTTTTAGACCACTGTCAGAATCAATCACCTGAGATCAGAGGAATCAAAAAATATACAAAATAATGGAGGGAGAGAGACAGAGAGAGAGAGAGAGAGAGAGAGAGAGAGACAGAGAGAGAGAGGGAGAGAGGGAGAGAAAGGGAAAGAGACAGAATCAGAAACAGAAGCAGAGATGAAGACTTACCAGCCTTATAGTTGATGGAGTTAGAGGCAGAAACTGACTTCTTGTAGCACAAAAACACACTTGATCCCCACTGAGAATGGAAAACAAAAATGAGAAGGAAAAAAATTAACTGAATTTCATTTATTTAACGTTATGTATATAATGCTGTGTGCAAATGTTTTACAGTAAAAGGACAGTATATCTTGTTTGTACAAAGGCTGAACAGCTAGCAGCATAGGCGGATTAACCACGTCCAGGGGGGCACCATGCAAATATTTTTTTCTCTGGTAAGACAAGCGATGCATTCACAAATATCTTTATAACCAGATCCTTTCATCAGAATGTTCTAAATTTCCTGAATATTTTGTTGAAAGTTTCTTCTCTGTGTGATATCAGCGGACGCCCGATCTACCGGTTCGATTCACACATACTGTATGAGCAGTGCGTTTTCATTTCGGCGCCCACATTACACTAACAGATCAAAGCATTCCCACTGGGAGCGAGCTGTGCAGTGTCACATCTCTTCGGAGAAATGAAAATGCAGAGTTCATGGATGTGTGAATCCACTACGGAGCATCTTGCACTTTCAAGTTTTACGTTGTACTTTGCAGCCGGGTGAGTTTTTAGCTTTATTTTCAGTTCAAAACCTCAAAAAATCATGTAGCTATAGAGATGTTATCCACTCATTGTCCCGTTTCAGAAAACAAGACAAACTGGTCTACCTTCTTTTAACCTTTCTTTGAAGGGAGTAAAACATTTGAAAATTATTTTTGTAAATTAAATAAAAGCGAATAAAATGAGCTGAGGACAACAATGACTCAAAAAACACTATCCACACTTTTTTGCTGACCATAGAGTCTTAACTGATTAATGGTTTGGATTTTCATGATGTCAATAAGCAGTTTGCATTGCAATATTAATATCTAGAAACAAACATAGACTGATTTTAGTGGGCTGTTGGTTGTGTTTGGCATGTTTTCATTCATTTTTTAACTGTCCAGATTTTTTTTAATGATATTTTGCAGCATGCTTTGTTCAGATTTATATATCTTATCTTGGAGTGACACAGATGGTTATTATATTATAGCTGTAACAGCTGGCTTCACTAATTCTGTGTTGATTCTGAAGTGTTGATTCTGTAAAGATTTTTTCTACTTGATCTATTGTAACTTTATGTAACAATGTGTTATCAGATAAGTTAATTAATATGAATTCTTTTTGAGTTTAGTAAAATAATAATAATAATAATAAATATTACTATATAAAGCACATTTTATTTATTTATTTATTTATTTGCATGGGGATTTTTTTTGGGGGGGGAGAACATTCTAAGCATCAACAAAGTGTCTTAGGGTGCATCTCAATCAGCTCCCTAGCTCCCGAGCTTGTAAATCAGTATATCGTGTACATGAATTGAGGCACTGGTAAGGATGGTAAAGGACGCTGTCTCACTACACATTGGGACATAAGTCTATTTCCAGCGACGTGACAATCATTGTACAACATAATTACTGATATTGAAGAACAACAGCAGAGCTGATATCTTTCTGACATTACTTGTAATGTTATTTAAAGTACATTATGATAAATAGTTTACTTGTTACACATGCAACACTTGTTATACGTGCAACATTTCAGCCGTAAGTAAATTATAAATGTTAGCTAGATTATGTTTATTACAAGTATGGCAATGTATGTTTATGCTGAAATATACTAAAATAATAGTTTGTAGTTTTTAAAAACATCTATCATCTGTCGTTATGTGTAGTGAGTTGGCTCACGTGATTTAAGTTTCACGCTCCAGAACTTCCGTTAAGGGAACAAAGTGAGCATCAATGCCATGGTTTTCACGGTGCATTGTGGGACTTTTTAGGGAGCAAATGTTTCAGTGCCCTGGAAGGATTCTGCGATTGAGACAGCCTTTAAAATGGCGAACTCCCTGATTGGTGCACTGACTACTGAACTAGGGAGCTGACTGAGATACACCTTTAATCCGCCACTGGCTAGCAGCACACCAAACCAAAGAAACCAATGAGAATTAAAGCTGCCATTGCCTTCAGAATAGCTTGAGTGGCTCTTGAGAGTGCGATCCTACATCTTTGAACCATGTAATGAGGGATCCTGGATCATAAGTTGAGAAGAAAATTGTCTAGTTCTTTGGAGTGTGAAGTGCTGGACTGATGTTCACTGAACAAAGATTTGTAATTATGCTGACTAATATTTTATTTAAACTAATTAGTGGTGCTTGCATAGAAACTATTGTTACATCACATATTATAATAATAATAATTATTATTATTATAATTATAATTAGTGGTGCTTGCAAAGCAAAGGCTTCATATCTCTGAATCACAGTGTCCTGAACAACCCCAGAGACTTGGGGTGGTTCAGAACACTTTAGCAACTGCTTAGCAACCACATAGCAACATCCTAGCAACCACTGAGAATACTAATGTTATTTCATGCATTCTGACTTTACACTGTTTAAGAGTTGGACTCTTGCTAAACATGGCCAAAGTTTCAAAAAACTAGTTGGACTTATGATGGAGTATTTCTGTGCCAAATACACTCCTTCAGAATTCGTACATGTTTCAGAAAGTTTTTTTTTTTTTTCGAGTATGGCCCTGTATTACGTAATAAAGGGTGGATGGAAAGAATTCTCAAGAAAGAATTTATCACTTTGTTTTTAGACAAAGCCTTTTAGAAATCAACAATGTCACCAAAGAAGTGTGTTTTTGGTTGTGAGGGAAAGATAACCTTGCTTCCCAAAGAACCCAGCGTTAAGTGGAGCAGAGAGATTTGTGCTCACGCATTACATTGATGCGCTCTCGACACTAAAATAACAATAGAAACCGCCTTAAATTAACTGTCAAAATAAGGATAAAGTTGTGTCTGAAAGTTGCAATCCCTTTTTTTTGGTTAAAATTAATGGAGAATATCTCGTGTTTTCCGTGGCTGCTCGAGCCCTCAGGATTGGCGCTTAAGGCACGCCTCCAGCTGTTTTCAGAAAGACTCGGTACAGCATATCTTTCTTTTATAAATCCGATAAAACTAAAGACTTTCGGAGAAATTAAGGATGCTATACTACACTATAGGTACTCAAGATTAACATGAGATTGGCCAAAACTGTGTGTGTTATGTACCCTTTAAGAGACACACATCTACAATGTCCTAGCAACAACCCACTAGTAACCATCTTGCAACAACCTAAAATCACCTAGAACCCCTAGCAACTACCCAGAATAGCCTAGCAGAAGGCCTTTGATCTGGATTAAGCCCCAGTCTGTCTGACAAACTGATAAAGTGATTAAACTATAATCGACAATACTTTTTGATAATAATTTTACTGATTACTACAGGCAAGCAGATGAACTCAGAATATAAACACAACTCGTAAAATTATCATTTACCTATAGAAAACCATTATAAAGAAAACGCTTAATGTGCAATTTAACGTTTTGCTTATATCATGGGCTCATCTGGTTTCCTGTATACAGTATGCATAAGGTGTATACTGAATTTGATCATTTAATATCAATGTCTTGTGTAAGATAAGCATTTTCTTTTAACTGCTTTCTATGGTGGAGTAATGTATAATGGCTTTTTTCGTTTTAGATTATTTTGACCTCCATGTCAACTCACCATGCCACAGTTGAGGTTCTTGTTCACCTTGCAGAAAGTGTGAGGAGGAGTCTCGCCCTTGTTTGTGATGATGACACAGATGTCAGTCACAGCCAGTGAGTTCTGGGGCTGGACGGGGGGTGCTCGGCGGTATGTGATGAATATGCGTTGAGATGTGGCAGAGCTGTTGTTGACGTTTGCACAACGGCCAAACGGTGTGGCCTCAATGACCTCACAACCCTGAATGAGACGCTCTTTACCCTCATACAGGACCCTACAACAAAGAACAAACACTGATCAGCAAATTAACTTTTGATTTTAATAATGTATTAGTAAACATTGAAATTAAGATTAATAAATGTATAAACAATAAAAGTATTGTTCATTCTTAGTTCATGTTGACTAAAGTAGTGGTGACATTTTACTATAAGGGTACATGAATAATCATGTACTAATACCTGAATAAATACTTAATTCAGCATGAACTAATGATTATTGAAAGCATGAACTAATCATGAACCAATGAAGAATTAACTATGACTGGAGTCATTATGGATTCATGCATGAATAACAGCAGCCTTAACTACATGTTAGTACATGTTTCATAGTTAATGCATAAATTAACATTTATGGCTAAACCAAATCAAACCAAATTTAAGAATGAATAAGAAGTACTCTGACATTTAAACTAATTTAAATAATATTATCATAGTTTGAACTTTTGACTGCAGCTTTGTCATAAACATTACTGGATGGCACAGATTTAGATGATCCTCCTCATCAAATGTAAAAAATACTAAATACACTACTAACTGACCTTAAAAGGTTTATCTGTTTTGTGTTGTCCTTATTCCCTTCAAACTCACCCTACTGTGACTTATGAGCAGCTGAATAAAAAATAAAAATTCAAAACCTACAAAGAACATTTGTGGAACTGTTCCCAAAGAAACAACCAAACTGGAATCATGGTCAGAATTTTTGCTGGGTATCAGTACAGTTTACTCTACATCCAGACGCAGGCCGTGATGATACTGTGTACCTTTTCTCTCTGACTTGTTGAAAAGACACACAACATCACTTTACTGGGCTAAATACTCATTGTAGTACATGTGTATTTGAGAGTAAGTTTAAAATAAATCATGTGCTGAATTTAGTAAGTAGTTAACAGTGAATTAATTATGATTGGGCTCTCTCAAGTAAAGTCATGACAAAATAATGCATTAACAAGGCATGAGTTGATGTTAGTGTATGGGTAGTTAATAATGAGTTAGTAAAGATGGGCCCCTCAAAGTAAAGTCATGACACAGTAATGCACTAACAAAACATTAAATAAAATATGATTAAACATGCAAGAGTGTCATTCTCATTCCTCTTCTTTTATTATTTATTTACAGCAAACATATGGACTCAAAAGATAACCCAAAGAAACCTGTGAAGACACATAAGTAGGGCTGCACGATTAATCGCATGCTATTCTCACGCGCATTTCGTCAGATTACCGCTAAATCGCCATCACCTGCTTTCAAATGAAGCGGCATTTAATAGACAGAGCCGTAGATCACTGAAAAGCCACGCAATATCGCGTTCATATCGCAGATGAATCGCCTGCGATAATGAACGCGATATTGCGTGGCTTGTCCGTGAACTACGGCTCCGTCTATTAAAAGGCGCTCCGTTTAAAAACAGGTGATGGCGATTTAGCAGTAATCAGGGAACCGGCTTTACTGACGAAATGCGCGTGAGAATAGCATGCGATTAATTGTGCAGCCCTACACATAAGGCAAGTTTACAATCAAATATGACGCATCCACAAGCTAATGCTAATTGAAGGATATACGATTAATCGACAAAACAAAACACTTTTCCACGTTTGATGGATCTATGTAATTAATGGCAAAATAATCATTCACCATTCTAAATATTTGTCACAACGCTATATGCATTATGGTATTATAGTTTAAATTTGGATAATATTCGCGTTTAATTCAAAGTCAGAACTATTTATTCTTATAGAGACTGTTTGATTTAGTTTACCCCAAATGTTAATTAATGCATTCAATATCTAGTCAAGTCAGCTATATTTTTATAGTGCTTTATACAATACAGATAGCTTCAAAGCTGCTTTACAGCGGAATTAAACTATGCTTGCATCATTGAATCATTATTTTCCTGTTGATCACTGTATGCTGCTTTAAACAATCTGTATTGTATAAAGCATTATAGAAATAAAGGTGACTACTCTGAATTAATGTGACAGATAATTAAAATGGTGAATGATTATTTTGCCATTAATTACATAGATCCGTCCAATCAAATGTGGAAAATAGACTAATAACTACCACTAATAAATTTAATTTGATCTAAACCGTTTTCTGATTTTTATTGTTTATTTGTTTAGTCATAACTTTTCTTCACGGGACTACAGTATGTAGGGTTTGTTTCTGGTGGGACACTTATTAGTGGCGCACTCTAGGTGCTTGCTTGGCGCATTAGTTACACTATGGTTCATTGCAATGGTATTGCTGGCATATTAATCTTAATCTAATAAATGTTGACTGCTTTGGTAAACCGAATTGATAATTAAATGTTTGCATGCGTTTTTCTATTTTCTATGCGCGCTCCAGTAACTTTCCACACTCCACAGGCGCCGCATGCAATGTTTTTGTCAGGAGACAGGAGTAACAACTGCAGATTATGAGTTACCTGCGGTGAGTCCGACATAATGAATCCACTAAAATGACACAGCGAATGCCAGTGGTAAACACTCGTGTTCCAATACTCGTGCACGAGTTTTGGGAGGCGTTTCCTCGAAATGAGCTGTGAAGGAGGGGGGTTGTTCTTACGCATGCGCTCATTTCAAAAACTCACAGTCTTTGGTTTCTCAGTCGTCGAAAAGATCCTCTGTAGCACCTTTAACTACTTACTAAATTCAGCACAATTTATTTTAAACTTACTATCAAATACACATGTACTAGTACAATGAGTATTTAGCCTAGTAAAGTGATGTTGTGTGTCTTTTCAAGAAGTGAGAGAGAGGAGGTACAATATCATCACAGCCTGAATTTTTATATTTTTATTTAGCTGCTCATAAGTCACAGTAGGGTGAGTTTGAGGGGAAAGAACAACACAAAACAGATAAAGACCTTTTAAGATCAGTTAATATTGTATTTAGTATTTTCTACGTTTGATGAGGAGGATCAACTAATTCTGTGCCATCCAGTAATGTGTAGTGAGGCCTCAGTGAGGCCTACATAGCCAGCAATGACATTTCTTCTCTCAAAATCCATTAATGTACTAAAACATATTTAAATCAGTTCATGTGAGTACAGTGGTTCAATATTAATATTATAAAGCAACGAGAATATTTTTGGTGCGCCAATATTAATATTATAAAGCAACGAGAATATTTTTGGTGTGCACGACTTATATAGTGATGGTCGATTTCAAAACACTGCTTCAGGAAGCTTCGGAGCGTTATGAATCAGCGTATCGAATCATGATTCGGATCGCGTGTCAAACCGCCAAACTGCTGAAATCAGTTCCAATCTGAACTGCTGATTCGACACGCTGATTCATAATGCTCCGAAGCTTCCTGAAGCAGTGTTTTGAAATCGGCCATCAATATATAAGTCGTTATTTTGTTTATTTTGGCGCACCAAAAATATTCTTGTCACTTTATAATATTAATATTGAACCACTGTACTCACATGAACTGATTTAAATATGTTTTTAGTACCTTTATGGATCTTGAGAGAGGAAATGTCATTGCTGGCTATGCAGGCCTCACGGAGCCATTGGATTTCAACAAAATATCTTAATTTGCATTCCAAAGAGCAACGAAGGTCTTACGGGTGTGGAACGGCATGAGGGTGAGTAATAAATGACAGAATTTTCATTTTTGGGTGAACTAACCCTTTAATTAATGCATTAACTATCAATCATGTACTAACATGTAGTTAAGGCTGCTGTTATTCATGCTTGAATCCATAATGACTCCAGTCATAGTTAATAATAGTTCTTTATTGGTTCATGATTAGTTCATTTTTTCAATAATCATTAGTTCATATTAATTTGGGGATTAGTACATGATTATTCATGTACCCTTACTGTAAAGTGTTACCAAAGTAGTTAACTAATGTTTACTAATGAAACCTTTTGTAAAGTCAAGTGTTACCGTTAAAAGGTTAGTTGAAAATGGAAAAATTAAAATTCTGGCATTAATTACCCTTGTGCCTTATCAAATCCTTGTGTTCATCTTCCAAACACAAATGAATATATGTTTAATAAAATCAGAGCACTCCATTGAAAATCCATTTCCCCAAACGTTGATGTTTCGAAAAGATCATAAAGACAGATTAGCTCTATGTAAGTGTGTTGATCAATGTTTATATGTGAATAAAAGCCTAAATTAAATCTGTTCATCACATAAATTCTATTCCATGTTACATCTATTACATCTATTCCATGTAATGCATGTGCATTACATCATCTTGATATTTAATATTGTGGTGTGGTGAGCAAAGGCAAAATACAGTGAATGTTATGTCATGCGTTGGAGGGTGTTTATTTTAAATCACAATGAACAATTAAAAAGGGATTTTAGTGATAACTAAAAAGGGGGTATGCTGTCTTTGCTTTGATTTGGTCATGGTGAAAATCAGGGAGGGCATAGAGGAGTTTGATCAAGGCAGGGGTGGGACTGACGGTAACGACGCAGTAGGCTATATCGATAAAAGAGTGAAGACCTTGAGCTGGACTATAACTCACAGTCAGCTGATGCTGAATGGAGACCAGAAATAGATTTTGAACGCTTGTGCCCTACTTCTGTTATTCAGCTCTTATACAGAAGACAAACAGGATATGGGATATGTTGATTATGATAGTGTGAATGAACAAAACTAGAGAAATTACATGTGTGTATATTTAGGGAACGATTTGTTAAAAAAAAACTAAGGGGGGATTTATGAACAAGAATATAATTCATATACAATGAAGAGTAAAAATACAGAAAGTAATTATTTACATTGAATGAGTCTCTTGTATCTCAGTCTCAGTCTCGTCTCTTGTATCAGACTTAAAGGACTCTGGATTTTATTTCTGAGACTGGTCAAGACAACAACTGTGGGGATATCACTAAATTGCCGGTGCACTGTATAATTTTTTGTTAACATCATTATATCATTATATAACATATAATATATGATGTAATTAAGCAACATCACAAGAGCAAGAGAGCTGTTTTCACAAATATGAGCACAATTGCAAACATGATATTGATTTTATACAAATGTTCAATAAATAAAATTTTATTTATGAAACATTAATCTCAACATTATTTATGCAGTTGTAATTGTACCAATTCAGATGCAGCTTCTGCATCAACTCTGCAGTGCAAAGAAGAATTTTGTTGTTAGAGATTTTATTTGATTGGTAACTATTATAGTATTTTTATTTATTTATTATTATATATATTTTTTTAATTATATAATACATTTTTCAGGCCATAAATGTGTAGCTTTTATAAGAATTTAAGGAGTCTTGGTCTTGTCTTGGTCTTGGTTTAGATGGATTACAACACTAACCTAAGTTAAATTTATTTATGCAATTTACAGGCCCTGTGAGGTATTAAGATAAGCTGCATTTTGAACACATTTCAGCCATCTATCCCCACAAATTTGTATTATCTTCATTCCATCTTAGTCCAGAATAAGTCATAGTGGTGCACACATTTTACTAGGCTGCTTGCAACACTGAACGATGGAAATCTGTTTTTGTGGTGGCAGCAACAGTGCTTTGCACTGACTACAGATAATCTTTATTCATGTCAAGGCTGTCAATAGCTAGTAAACTCATGATCTGCCAATTATAAACATTAGACCTAAATTTATAACCAGTGTTGGGGAAGCTACTCTGAAACTGTAGTTTGACAAGCTACAAGCTACTCATAAATTAAAGTAGTTAAACTACTGTCAAGCTACCCTTTTGAAAAAGTAGTTAGCTACACTACAAGTTACTATCAAAAAGTAGCTAGCTACATTGAAACTACTTTGATTTTTTTTTTTTTTTTTTTTTTTTTTTAAATGACATAGCTTATTACAAATAACTGGATAACTGTTCATGAAGAATGTTTAAGCAAGATGTTTGGGGTTTAAAACAAAGCAATTCACTACAATTATGATTTCAAAGCGTACTGTTTTATTTTGTAAACTATATCAAAAGATACAATACTCAAATGTAGCCTATATCTCACACTGACTCTCTTTGCATGCTTATATATAATACATTCAGAATTTTAATATAAATTTTGTTTTTCATGCTATGAGAGGACCAACCACCAATTGCACTCTGCAGTTTCAGAAGTGATTTCTACATATAAATGCAGGATTCATGCTCAAAATTGCTACCATAACCATAACACGGGACAAAAATATGCAATAATAAGAATAAGAATAAGAAATGTAAATGCAGACTAGAAAAATATTAGAATTTTTGTATCAATATTTTTGAAATTCTATTCCAATTATTTGTAAAATTACTTAATCTTAAATGTCTCACTATACATTGCTATTCTTATTATGGTGGAGCCGTTGTTTACACATTACATCTGCACTTTACTATAACACCCTCACTGATTTCAGAGGCACCCTCAATGATTTGATTCTGGAACCGGACCTGCACTTAAACCGAACCGGAACTTAAATTGAATACACAGAAAAATGCAGGTCAAACTCACAGCACATGCAGTTATAAAGCTTTGAGACGCGAATCATGTGCTTCTCGCGTGAACATTCTTATACCCGAGCAACAGATTTTATTAGATCAGGCTTTGCCATGTGATAAGCACACTAAGCTATAACGCGATTTTGTTTTCTGTTCAGCTGACGGATGCTTTGTCCTTTACATAATCATCAGGCGATCTCTTCTCGATGAACTGCTGATTAACTGATAAAGCCGCAAGATGCGTTATATAGGCCTAACAATAGATGGCGGTAATGCATGATTTTAGTTCGTGATCTGAAGACGCTGAAGACGAACTCGTCAGAACTCAAAACGGATTGTAGCTTGTAGCTTTTGGTCGCGCTACACCAATACTTGCTGGAAAATGTAGTTAACTACTGGAAAAGCTACACTGTTTTAAAAGTAACTGAACTACATACAAGCTACTGAAAAATGTAGTTAAACTAGTAGCGCCGCTACATGTAGTTAACTACTCCCCAACACTGTTTATAACATAATATTATTCTGTTTGCATAATAAATATCTATTTAAGGGTACAGCTACATAGAGGGATACCCATTCACCCTAAAAACTCACCCGACATCAATGAGTGGGGGCTTTCCATGTCCCCTCTTGTAACACAAGAATAGTTCTGGGCTCTTGAGGCTGCCATGGTTGAGATTGGCTGGCTGGCCGCTGTAGGTGCTCTCAATGCATGTGAAACCTTCAGGGACTGTTTCTCCTGCAGACTTGTTGATGACGGCTAGGTCTGTGATAGGTGCCTTGGGCCCACTGGACTTGGCTTCAGATAGATCCTGCTCTAGAGGTGTGGACTTGTCTGTGAGGCCAGCTACAACGAAGTAGTCCGTCACGCGATGACCTTTATCCTCAATCATGGCTGGACAGACCTGTTTGGACAGAAACAACTGTTGATTTTGTGTATTTATAGGTTTTGCAACATATATACATACTACCAATACCATGTACAGGATTTTATCGCTTCTCGTCGCGTCGCATCTAGTGTGGACAGTCAAATTGCTTGTCGCTGGAATCTTATCACATCGCATCTGGTTAGACCTAGCGTATGGATCTAATATACTGAATTGACACATCCGATTTTATCCTAAATGTAAATTTAGGACATAACCTACTATGTTTATGTAGACAGACATTTTGACAACTTTGTGTGTATTTGACCATTTAAGCACAACAAAAAGAACTCAATTCAATACTCACATGATGTTCTGATAAGGTTTCTGTGCACATGTACAGAAAATGATCTATCAGAACAGCATACGAGTACCAGATATCATTTTCTTTTGTGTCTTATTGAACTTTAATGGGCAGTTTCCCGGACAGGGTTTAAATTAAGCCAGGATAGGCCTTAATCTAGAATAGTTAATCGTGTCTTAAAAATGGCTTTCTGAAACACAGATTAATTACAGATTACTAAAACCTGGACTATGGAGTCCAGACTTAAAAATAAACTAGATTAATTTAAAACCAACTGTGCTAATCTGAATTATCATGAGAGAGGTTGCCTAGAAAACATGGAATAAACCAAGAAAAGCTTAAAATTGCATGGAACTGAGAAGCAAATCCAAGGAAAACAATGGCAGCAGAAAAAGACTGCAATCTCAAAAAAAAAAAAAAAAAAAAAAAAACCTTTACTAAACAAGAGACTTTTTTTTTTTTTTTTTTTTAAAGCAAGCAAAATACATCAGCTGTGAAAAAAAAAGAAATGCCTGGAAATCTGTTTGTAATGAATTCTATTTAAATAGATGAATTCTATATATAATAATAATCCTATGATTATTAATGTTTTTGTTTTGTCCTTTAGCAACAAACTAAACGTAATTATTTACACATGTGATAATTGGTGTTGGCAGTCTAGAAATGGTTTGATAGAAATTGATTTGGTAGAAATAGGCTGGTTTGATCCAAAGCACTATTATAGTGGTTGCTTCATTATATAAAATGGCAATTCTTGTTAGCAGGTCCTCAACCCAAACACAAGCTCAACACTTCACCACTACGGTAATCTCCAAAAAACATTAACATAACAAAAACTTTTACATAATAGAACATTAAACAGTAAGTCTCTCTCCATATTCTCATCTTTCTAAAAAAATGCATAAAATAACACTTTTTCAACACTCTCCTAATTCAGCCTGTTGCAAAGCATGATGGGAAGTGAAAGTCCTGTTTGATTGGGTTACTTGACTGAAACATGTTATTTCAAAATGAAAACATCAGGTAAGTTCTAGTAACCATTTCAAGTCAATTTAACATGAAGCAATCACATTTAAACCATAAACAATGGTGTTAAATAAATTGTTTAAATAAAGTGAACAGCATAAAAAAAAATAAAAAAAAATAAAAAATAAAAAAATAATATATATATATATATATATATATATATATATATATATATATATATATATATATATATATATATATATATATCTCCAAGAAATGCATGTGTCTTCTTTGAAACACAACGTTAATCTGAAGTTAAACCTGCCTCCTGGTAGGTTTAATTTAAGCCTCAGTTTAGTCCTGGAGTAGCTCTAGTCTTCCTCCAGGAAATCAGCTCTGGACTAGACTAAGTCTAGGACTATTTTAAACCATGACAGAGAAAGCAGATTTCTGTTATTCTGGTTTAAAGGGCCATTTTATTCTAGGACTAGGCTTAATCTCTGTCTGGGAAACTGCCCCTAACAGTTTAATATTGCTTGAAAATTTAAATGGGCAAGGCTTAAAATGCATTAAAAGGATTAACATTCATGATGACGCAGCACTGCAACTTTATGTGAGCATTATTTTGACATTAATGCTGTTTTGAAAACTTTTACTACATTTTTTTTTAAACTTTGCATCTGCCAAGATTAACTAATCGTGAAAATGATGATTACAACATGATTATATTTACACCGTGTGCAGAATTATTAGGCAAGTTGATTTTCTGATCATATTTTGGTAACACTTTAGTATAGGGAACACATATTCACTATTAACTATGACTTTTCAACTCCTAATTTACTGCTTATTAATAGTTAGTAAGGTAGAATAACACATTAATATGTGCTTAATAAGTATTAATAAACAGCCAATAATAATATGCAGCTACTAAGCAACTAGTTAAAAGACGCTAAAATAAAGTGTTACCCATTATTTTTTTCCAAGCACATTTTTTTACCAATTCCAAATTACATCAATCTTAATAACTTCTATTAACTTTGTGTTTAATCATTATATTATAAGTGATATATAATTGTTCATGAAGGCTGGAAATGAAAAATGCCTTATATTCAGGTGTGCATAATTATTAGGGTTTTCTTTTACAAAAAGTATTAATAGACAGACAGATTGAGCGTGACTCTTGAAGGACCAGCACCACATCCTCTTGTACCACTGTTTGAAGAATTTATCTTCCAGAATCTGGCAGTAAGGTGTGAGTCCATTTTTAGTCCATCTCCTATCCTGAAAACTCCCACAGTGGTACAAGAGGATGTGGTACTGGTCCTTCAAGAGTCATTCTCAACCTGTCTATAAAGCCTATAAAAAAACAGTATTCATGTATTTTACAACACTTCAGCTTGTGATTCTTATTAAGTGAGGATCATTATTTAGGATTCTTTACCTAACCTAAGTCTCTGAGATCCTAACACCTTGCACTTCTGGAGACTCCAGGTGGGTTGCAGTTCTGGAAAATGGTGGAGCTTGAGACTAAAGTGTTCCTGATGGTTTCACACTTAATACTTCACCTTAATTCTTAATTATTTTGCAGTTAACGTGTATTTTCTTCTCTACCTGTTTTTGTCTGACCCTGCTGACCCATTGAGTGTTTTGCTGTCCATTGGTCATGCCATAACTTTGCCATTTCTAGTATTGCATTAGTACTGCATCCTTCTTATGAGCATGTAATCATTTTTGACTTTTCAGTCTGGCTTAAATCTCTATTTTTGGCTCATTTTGCCTGCAAAAGAATACCTGCCTAATAATTATGCACACCTGAATAAGCGTTTTTTATTTCCAGCCTTCATGAACAATTATATAATCACTTATAAATTATTAAATACAAAATTAATAGTAGTTATTAATATTTATGTGGTTTGAAACTGGTAAAATGTGCTTGGAAAAAAATATATGATCAGAAAATCAACTTGCCTAATAATTCTGCACATGGTGTAGATCTGCTTCCACTGAATAGAAAGTTGCAGCAGTAAGCACCGCCGCCATCCCAGTCATATCTGTTGAGCACATGAATGCTATGACCTTTCCATTGCAACACAATTTCTGCACTCTCACGAATGTATCATCATTCATAACTAACACAGTGCAAACATTATGTAAATAAGATATTCATTGAGCAGTGCAGACATCATCATTGATTATAATAGGAGTTTTGGTGAAAGTACAGAACTCAAGCCGCTGACTTGTGCTGAACATCAAGTGATTTACAGCTCCAGTGATTATAAAGGATGAATTATTTGATCACAACCGTTTAGTCACTGGCTTGATCTACTGACGCATAAACAGCAATAAACAAATGTCTGACTGTACAAGAGTCCTCCTCACATATCAAAACAATCACTGATCACAGATTAGGCATTAGAATTAACACGGTCACTTAAATGTTGCAGCATTACTATCAGGTCCATATCTTTCCGTTAAAGTCTGTTTGCAAAGCATGTGTAGAATTGCAGCTGGTTTAACAAAATATACACAGTAAAATGAATAAAACAAACAAATAAAGCCCTACTGAGACAGTTGAAAATAAACAGGGACTTTCCTAACAACAGGATTCTTTGGAAGGTAATGTTATGTTTAGTCCACTGATCCTGTTCTAGTAGTTCTTTTGTTTTCAATATAACGCAGCAGTGGGTTTAGGTCAAGGATGTAAAGGCATTGGTCTGTGCACGCAGTCTTGTGCTGATATATTCCTCTCTATTATGTAATAAAAACCTGAAAGTAGGAAACAAGCCATTTTGGCAACTTGATTTCAATAAAAATTGCTTTTGGACTGACAAGTTATTTTTGAGTTCTGAAAATTACAGTATGTTTTACTAAAATGACTCCATGTATGTAAAAGATCAAGGAAAATTTGATTTCTCAGTGATTTCTCTCAGACTCCTCTATGTCTGGCTTTTTACAGTGTCAAGGAAAGATTTTCTTTTTTTTTTTAGTACAAAGTTGGAAAATGGTTATGGTTCTAAAAGAAAGTAAGAAAGAACAAAACACAAAAAGGTTTAATTTGAAGAAACCTGAACCCAAGACCAGCAAAACAAAATACACAACCTTGTACCAACAAGCATCAGTCCTACAAAGTGAGTTGCTTTGTTCTGGGATCTAGAAAAGACTGTGTGCATGGCACAGTAGGCACTGCCATCTGCCAAGCATAAGTTCAGTCCTGCTGTGACTGGCATCATACACAAAGAGAGAGTAGCACCAACCTGCACTGCTGTCAATGAGGCTGAGACTAAAGCCCAGGACACACCAAGCCGACGTCAAAGAACTAACGGTGACAAAAGCTGACTGTGTTGTCACCTCTCATCAGCTGCGTCTTGGCCAAAAAGCGGTGCTTGAACACACCAAAAGGGCTAAAGGCACATGCTATCAACTAGCACCTGCATTCTGTGGCTGCGTGTAAGTAAATATCTGTCTACATCAGCAAGTATCAATAGTCTATTTTCATCAATCAAAAAGGGAAACTGAAATTAGTACTGCAGATAAACCATAAACAAAGCAGCTTGCTTACCATTTTTAATGTTAATCACGCTGATCACTTTCTACATTCCAGTCAGCTCATGCAGGGCCGTAACCACCATAGACATTGAGTGGGACAAGTCCCCTCCAATAATTAGAAATGGCCAAATTGTTCCCCCCAATATTTGAAATTCTTGCACTGCTCTGCTGCACTCCATTACGCAGTACTCTGTACGTTGTTAGGATGACAAAAATGTTTAAAATTTACTTTTTTTTTAGTCTGGTCTGCCTCAGCGGTCTAACAGTACTCGTCAATGTCAAAATGATTGAGATGGCCAATCAAATCAAAGTGGGCGGGGTTTAATGGTCACAGAAGCAGAGCGTGAATTCCAGCACTAAGTGTCAGTTTAATGTTGAAAGAGAGTGAGGTAAGATGTAAATAGCAAAACATTTAATACACAAACTGTTTTGCGATAGAAATGTTAAACAACTGACAGTGACATCCAGTGATGCAAACTACTTGACTTTTTTTTTTTCCAAATATGGCCATTTTGAATTGAAAATACGCATTTACATGATTCATGTAATTCCTGAGTGTGAAGAGACAAGAAACATTTTACGTTTTCGACACATTAGGCATACAAATAAAAGTGCACATATGCTTATTTTAATGCAAATTTTATTTGCAAATAGTTCAAATTGATTATTTCCCAACTAGAACTAGAACTTCCTTTATTGTTCTGTTTCTTTAGGCTTTATGTAAAATAAAAAATCCCCCCAATGTTCAAGACATGGTTACAGCCTTGGGCTCATGTTATTATGAAAATATATGTGCATCCAAATGCTCTGTAAGATGACATAAAATTACAGCCTTCTGTCGTTGCCATCTTGACTTCTTTGCTCACTTTCACCACTTTCATTGCTTTTATTCTCGAGCCCGACGCCTATTCAACATGCTGAATCAGCCCAAAAAAAGCTAACGTTTGAAATACAAGGAAAAACTAAGCCGACCGATACTCAAAAATGCCCCCACACTGCCAGACGGCCATTTTATAAAATGTTATGAACCTTAAAGCATTCCATTCATATCACTAAAAAATATCAGTAGTATTTATCAGTATTATGACTCATGGGAGTGCGTGAAATTCTTACCTTGAAAAAGACAAGGTTCACAGTCTCAAAAATTTAGGAAGCACTGCTCAAGGGAGTTTACTAAATCTATAATCTCCAGACCAAGAGCAACTCAAGTTACCTCACTAATGAGATGTTACATAGTTACCTGCCATGTAGCAGTAGCTTACAGAGCACTAATTACAGGTACAGCCTACCCCAAGCATCCTGAGGTTAAATGCAAAATGCTTCAGGACACAACCATTATAAAACAAGATTAAAAAGTTGCTGTGTTGCTCCTACCCAATACTGAAACTGTAAACTTCATCAGGGCTGCACAATTTTGTCAAAAATCAGGTTTTGTGACAAATACTGTGACTGCTGAAAACTGAGATTTAAACTTTGATATGGTAAGCATTCATGAATGTCAAAAAACAAAAATCGGCACACTGCCACTGCTGCTCTCCAAATTTATTAAAAAGACAACGTTTCAACCAAAAAGGTCTTCGTCAGGTCAGACAAACAGTAAATAATCAAAAGATGACAATTACTTATTTTATCCACATTTTCAACAGTGTGCCGATTTTTGTTTTTTAACATTCAAGTGTTTCTGATGATCGAGCACCTGCTCTAAGTTGTTTTGGAATGTGCGCATACTACTTTCTTCTTAATGGTAAGCATTCATCTCATGAACTCTTGAATAGCAGCTGGTTGGATATAAAAGTACAAAACTACAAGATGGGAAGCAATGTATTGTGCCTCCAAAATAAATTATGGTTTTCCTATGCTACACTCTACTGCCACAATTAGGGCTGAAACAATTTGTCGACATTATTGACAATGTCAACAATGGATGACTAGTAATTTCATACTACTAAATTTTGAAAAATTTTAATAATTGGATCAAAAACCTCTGCATGTAATAACCTAGAATACCCAGATAGCAAGCAATGATCGAAATAATGTTAAATCAATGTTAATGTGTCAACGTTAACCTCATTGAATCAATATCACTTTTGCACCCTCAATTAATATTGAAAAAATGTCAACAAAAAATCAATGGCATTGAATCAGTGTTTGCACTCTCAGAAAATGAAACAGAACTACAACTTACAGCCTGAAATCAACTGAAGATGAAAGAAGACAATACATCTCTCAAGATCTCAGCAGAAGTTCTTTTTGAGAATTAACAGGTTTAGATGTTGATGTTTTATTGAAAATGTTTGGTCACCATTTTGGTGGTCAGTGTTTCCTTTAGTTGGGCAGTTTGACTCTTGGCTTTTTGCGTGAGTTTGTGGTCTTTGTAACAGTGTTAGCCAAAACACATCATTTGTTGCAAAGAAACCAGAAACAAAATGATCAAGTGATTTGAGTTTCCATCATCATAAAGCAAAACTATTTACTAATCGTACTGCTGACCAATAGTGTATATTTGTTTTTCATATGTTACTTTCACTAACAATACTTTGTTACAGATTAGACATTCTGAATCTTGACTTTTAAAGTGCAATTTTTAAAAAAAATCTTTAGACACACAGACATCAAGAATCAGCATATAAATCTCAACAATGGTGACATGCTTCATGCAGCAATGCATGCTGGTGGTAGGATGTCACCATTGTTCAGATTCAAATGCTGATTCTTGATGTCTGTGTGTGTGTGTGTGTAAAAAAAAAATCCATAATGTATTTAAAAAAAAAAACTCAGAATATGATCTGTGGCAAGAAAGCATTATTTGTGAATATAATATTTTAATAACAAATAACCACTTTAGGTCAGGAACAAGGTTAGTAAACTGCTCTGCTTTGTGAGGCAGAAAACTATATCACTTGATCATTTTATTTCTGGTTTCTTTGCAACAAATGATGTGTTTTGGCTAACACTGTTACAAAGACCACAAACTCACACAAAAAGCCAAGAGTCAAACCGCCCAACTAAAGGAAACACTGACCACCAAAATGGTGACCAAACATTTTCAATAAAACATCAACATCTAAACCTCTGTTAATTCTCAAAAAGAACTTCTGCTGAGATCTTGAGAGATTTATTGTCTTCTTTTATTTTCAGTTGATTTCAGGCTGTGTGGCTTTAAGTCAGTTGTAGTTGTGTTTCATTTTCTGAGAGTGCAAACACTGATTCAATGCCATTACCATTGATTTTTTGTTGAAATTTCAACATTTTTTCAACATTAATCACGGGTGCAAAAGTGATATTGATTCAATGAGGTTAACATTTATACATTAACATTGATTTAACATTATTTCGATCATAGCTTGCTATCTGGGTACTGTCTAACACTTAATGGTTGCTCTGTCAAGTCAGTTAGGAACCTGGGTGTGTTATTTGATAGCCACATTTTGATTTGTAACACCGTATTTTTCCATCTTAAAAATATATCTAAATTACAGCATATGTTCTCAATGTCAAATGCAGAAAAGTTAATTCATGCTGAATGGTTTAGCTCCTCGATACTTGAGTGAACTCCTATCACACTGTATTCCTTCACGTCTACTGCAATCTCAAAATTCTGGCCAGTTGAAGAATATCAATTTTGACTGCAGGCGGTAGATCCTTTTCCTGTTTATCGCCCAAAATCTTTCTAGCATTGTTCGGGATGCAGACACATTCTGTCAGTTAAATCTAAATTAAAGACCTATCTCTTTAACCTGCCATACACATAACACACCATCACATTCTAATAATTCAAATCCCTTAAAGCAGGGGTACTCAACAGGCGGCCCGCGGGCTGCATCCGGCCCGTCAGCATTAAATTTGTGGCCCACATCATGCTACATATAAATGTATTTTTCTTATAATTTGCGTTAA
Organism: Ancherythroculter nigrocauda; assembly: GCA_036281575.1. NCBI lineage: Eukaryota > Metazoa > Chordata > Actinopteri > Cypriniformes > Xenocyprididae > Ancherythroculter > Ancherythroculter nigrocauda. The sequence goes on along the minus strand of VTFQ01000408.1, from coordinate 665,806 downwards.
AAATTAGCATTAATATTACGTTTTTTTACACGTACACTAGGGTAGGCGTACAGTGCGCGTGACGCTGTAATCATCAGCAGAGAACGCGTATAGTGTACGCGCGCAGCAGTTTTTCTAACCGCAAAGAACAATATAAACTGTAGGCACTTTGCACGCGCGCATTGAATAGTTTTTGCACTAATTTAGTTTGTCCACAAGGTGTCAGCACTGAAATGGGCTGTTGTTTCAGTCTGAAAAGAAACGGAGAAGACAGAACAAGAGTAACAACAAACACAATAGCCGACCGTGTTGAAGAGCGCTCGTTTGAGGGGATTAAAAGATACCAGCAACTCTAATTTTAAACAAGTACAAAGACATTTTATTGTAACTATTTGAGCGAAAAAAGACTAGACAAGCATGAATCTCTCTAGTGCGCATGTGTCGAGCACTTGTGTTCGTGAACGCCATCAAAGGCTCGAGACTGTGCGCGCAAGTAAAAAACAAAGTAACCTTATTTTTCCATGATGAAATGCAGTTGACATTCCTCAAACTTTGCAGTGTGTAAGTTGCCGAGCAGCAGCATGAAAAACAAACATTTTATTCTTAATGTCAATGTGTTATAAACAGAAAGCAAGCAGAGAGCGCTCCCATTACAGATCTGTCATCACATCATTGAGCTTACGGAGAATATCTTATTTATCATGTTTACAACGTTGGTTATAGTTAGATAATTCATGAGATTGTGATTGAACATTAAAAAAAAAAGAAAAAAAAAAAAAGATTTTTGGATTCTGACCAAATTAATAATAATAATAATAATAATAATAATAATACAAATAATAAAACATTTATTCTCTGAGTTTAAATAGGTGCTATAAAAAGTGTTAAAAAGGTGCAACTGAATATAAGACTATAAAAAAGTGCAATGTTTTCGTCTTACGGACAAACTCTCATCAGCCAGTGAACAACAGCCAGACCTTAAATTTCTTGTGAAAACAATGCAGACATTTCAAATGAACAAGGATTTTTTTTCATCAGTTCTTGTTTTTGTCTTTATGCATTTGTACATTAAGAATACAGCAATACAAGCTATTAATCCTTTTTTTTAAATGCCATTTATCATGTTCAGTGACACTTTAAAAAGGACACCATACTATTAAGATTTAGCTAGATAATAAACTGCACTTTTAGTAAATAAACAGTAAAACTACAAATATTGTCTTAAGTAGGCCTAAATAAAAGTCTTACAATCCAAGTTATAATTTGTGACCCTTCGCGTTTCATTTGATTAAAATGCGGCCCTCTTGGCCTCTGAACTTGAGTACCCCTGCCTTAAAGGATTATTGGGCTGCATGAATTAGGTCAACTAGAACTGGGAACACTTCCCATAACATCCGATTTACTTGTTACATCATAAGAGGAATGGCATCTATGCTAATATTAGTCTGTCTCATTCTTATCCTATTAGTATTATTATTCTATTAGTACTGCAAGTGAGCGAGCAGTTCGACACTGGCCGGAGTATGTGGAGACAGCAGAGTGAATAGAGGCAGAGCGAAGTCAACATTAAAATTTTCAAGAAGTAAGTAATAATGAAAAGCAGCTACCCAAACAGAATAAAGGACTGTTGCCAAACTCCCCAAAGTCTCTTCTTTTTCACATACATATACAACACACAGGCAGTGTTAATCGATGACGACCCTTTCTTTCTGGCCAAAACACCTGTCAGACAAGAACGCTGTGAGCTTGTTATGAGAGGGCTGGTTCCAAAAAAAAAAAAAAAAAATGTTCCCAATTAACAGTGATGCCATTGATGCACACACAGGAACTACACCTTGTTAATATGAAAAATAGTGAAAAGATGAGGCCCGGTTCTATGAGAAACATGCCCTATTGGCGAAAGAGACCTTGCCAAAGTTCCAGGGCGTATTTGTATTTGCGCTCTGGAGAGCGTCAAGGGTTTCTATTTACAATGTGTTTTTTGCAGCATTAAACAATGTAGTGTTAATTTCGTCACCTATTTTTAATTTAGTCTTAGTCTTAGTCTTGTGCCAAATGTCCTTGTTAGTTTTAGTCATATTTAGTCATTCACATATCTTTTTTTGTTAGTCAAGTTTTAGTCGACTAAACGTCTCGTCATTTTAGTCTAGTTTTAGTCAAAAGAAAACTTAAGGTATCTTAGTCAAGTTTTAGTCGACTAAAAGTTTTTTAATTTAAGTCTAGTTTTAGTCAAAAAATTGTAGTTTTTTTTAAAAATAACACATTATTACTGAGATTATTACTGATAAACATTTCAGTAAAAAAAAGTGTTTCACATATCTCAAACATTGGTCATAATTACCTGACAAAATACACTTGTTGAAAGATTTTTGTTGAATGCAAATGTTAAACGTGTCTGGTTTTCAATTTCTGATTTAGGAGACACATTCACAAATGATTAACCTGTTCTGAAGAGTATTTTATTTTAACCAACACAATTCAAAAGCTAGCATGTCGTCGTCGCTCGTCACTCGTGTTCGCTTTAGGTGTTGTGTGTTCAGCAGTTTCGTGTTGCAGCCACAGGCGTATGATACCTGTAAAGTCTCGTTTACACTGCACGCGTGTGCGGCTCGTTACGGCTGCGACGCGGATACCGGAGCTGATACACGGCCACTCTAGTCAATGCTTGTATGGCGCGGGATCAGTGCCAAAATCAAACTTCCGAACGACCGACCGACCGATCGAACGTCAAACCGAACGTCTATCCGAACGTCTTGTACTTTGAGCGTCTAACTGAGCGTGTCGACCCACGTGACGACCTGACGTGACGCCAGCGTCTTGAAATTAACTGGTTTTTAACCATGTAAGGTGCCAAGCTGATGTGTAAAGACTATACATGTACATTACAGGCATGAAAGTATGTGTTTTACTAGCATATAACTGTAAAAAAACATCCTAGTCTTAATTTGATCCGTACAATCATGTTAACTGTTAGCTTTATTGCCTACTGTACAATATAGCCTGTACCAGTCCATCAGACCTCTTTATCCTACTTCCCAGGAAATCTACAGAATACCAATCAGGTGATGTGCTCCAGGACAGCCTTTAGTGTGGGCTGTTAAACTAAACTCTGCTGGTCGTGTCCCTGCAGGAACTAAATTGTATAGCCTTGCTTTATACACCTTTTTCCACCAGTTACTTAAAAAAATAATAATTAGTTATAGTAGTTACTTCTCACAAATAGTAGCTGAGTTAATAACTAAGTTACTTCATTCTCAATTACCAGGGAAAGTAACTATTGGGTTACTTTTTAATTTTCTTTTTCAAATATGTCAAATAACTTGGATGCCCTAATATTAAATATGTTAAATGAATGAAATGGACACTAAATAGAATAAAATATTTTTATAAAACATTGTACCTAATCTACACTATTTTAATGTTGCTGTGGGGCAACGTGAGAGACAACTATCAAATTCAATATATTATTGTAAATATTATCATTACTATGGAACAATAAAACACAATAGATGGTTTAGAACTTTTAATATTTATTGCACAGGCTACAACTGGCCAACAAATAAGTCTAAAAATAAATTATGCTTGATCCTTCTTGACTTATGATCCGCTCTTATTCACGACATGAAATTTATCTGTACTGTAGGCTACTGTTGGTAGCCATTAAAGAAAACGTATTTCACATTTATGTTTAAATAGGCCTATTATAATGTTATTTTTTAATTTCATCTATTTGATAATAAAGACTATAAATGGACATTATAGGCACTAAATAAAGATATTTTATACCTAAATACTAAATCCTGGACATTACAGGCAATACACATCTAAAACAACACTAACACAAACATATTTCTTTCCTGAATCCATGTACTCCTCCATTGTTTTACTTTCAAAAAGCAGACTGTCCACAGACATTCTATATTCTTAATTTGACCTATATTATCATTCTAACTTGTTGTTATTGTTAATTTTATTTCCTGCTGCAATGTTCACAATCCATGCAAGACACTCTAAATTAATAAATTGTTAATTATTGTAATTGCCTATATAGTATATCATCAGAGTCTCTTTATCCTTTTTCCCATGAAATCAACAGAATATTCAGTTGATATCATGTGAAGCCTCAGGAGAGCCTTTAAAATGTTTTTGAATGAAAGTTTAACATTACAGTTCCTTTAGTGGACAGTTGCTCTTACCCTCTTTCCTTCATCTCAGTTGAATGAGATTTGGTGACAAAATTATCTTTAATTATCTGTAAAATTATCTGTCTACACACACAAATAAAAACTAGGATTGATTTGGTTGATTAAAGGTAGGCTATGTAGCCTACCCAAGCTCAAAAGTCAATATTGAGGCATGCCTTTTAGAAAATATATTGTCTATAACTTATACTTTACATTCTGTAGAAGTGTGTTGCTGTGTTTTTATTTTATTATCAGACATGAAAAATACATACTAGGCTATCATAAAAGCAATTTCTCATTCTCTTGAAAAAAAATTGAAAATTCTTTGGTACAGTCATGCAATTGATTGTGTGTCTGCTATTTCCTAATTCATCAATTGTCATTTAGATTAAATATGATATTTGTTCCCTGATGAATAGTTTTACCCCTTAAAACATTAGTTCCTTGCATGAGTCATTTAATGCAAAATGGTTGAACTAGATGCCATAAACTGTCAAGTGTCAAGCATATTTTCTATACATTTCTATTAGACTTTTTTTTTAATGTGTCATGAATTGAAGAATTGCAGAGGTGAATTTTGAATTTTACAAATGAAGGGAAATGTAAGGGGCTAGATCAGAACACGATAGACAGTCACTTTTTAAAATGAAATATCAAAAGGATAAACAACAGACTTTATTTCCACAGCCTTGGGCTGGGTTTCCCGATAACGTTGTCTCTTAGCGCGCTACGAAGACTCTAAAGGTAGACCTTAACTGAAGATGTACCGTTTCTAGGCGTGTTTCCCGAACTATCCCTTAGGAGGTTGCTTAAGGTATATCTTCTTAAGTGCCACGTTACCAGGTGCTGTCCATGGTGGCGGTGCTGAATTGGTTGATATCGATGGCTCGAGAATCGATAATTCACTCTATACAGTCGCTGCTTCACTGCGTTATGTGAGAAATCAGTGTTCTTTATAAAAATAAGCACTTCAGAAGTAGAAATTGCATTTATCAGGACTCATGGTATGTTATAAAAGTAATCTAAATTGCAAACTAAATCTATATTGTAATTTATCTATATTCTGGGGGCGCGGAGCTCCCATCAGCGTGAGTTTAAGGCGACCTTTATTTAGAATAAAGTTTTAATTCCTTGGAGACGCGTCATGCAGCTGACAGACATGTAGGTATCTCGTTTATATCGTTTTTTTTTTTTTTTTTAATATTCACAAACTTGTTAACTATATCATGAATTTACGATTGTAAAATATGTGGAAGTGAATGTGTTTTGTCACGCGATGAGTTTGCACGGCAGTTAGAGCTGTCGGATAGCCTATACGAAATCTTCCCCGAAATACATAAAAGTATGTGGCCGGTGAACTGGGAGAAGAATGGAGTAAACTTTATTGTTTCATAAACAATGTGTATCTGATATGAATAAAACATATCAAATATGAAAAAAGGGTTATTGTTGCAGCTTCCGTAGACATCAGTGTAATTTGAATTTAACAAACTATAAATGTCTTTTTCATGCAGTAGCCTACTTAATTCAAATGTGTATTTAAATGTCTGAAACCTAAAATAAAGCGCGATGAGGTTAAAAACACCGAATAGTTGTGATAAAGTTACATGACAAGCGCAGAGCGCGCGTCTGTCTCTGGATCAGCGCTAAAGCACATTTGAATTTAGCAGTGAATTTTTTTGCATTTTATTCTTTGCCATAATCCTAATCGAACACTGGGTGTATTACAGTTTCAGAATTATATTCGTATTGACTATAAACAGTGATAAGGTATAGCTAAGAGTGGTCCAGACCAACCTTACAAAAGTATGACTTACAGAAGGTATACTTAACTAAGAACGTTTCGGGAAACACGTATTAACGTTAAGGTACAGCTTAAGGTATAATTTAAGAACGACGTAGAGTTAAGAAGGTTTCGGGAAACCCAGCCTTGAGTTTTTGAACTGATCTCTTGAATAAATGATACAATGATACATAAAATACATTTTATCAGACACTTGTCGCCACCTAGCGAAATATCATATATTTATTTAATGTAACACGTTCCTACACGTGCTTACGTGTTGTTAACGCGTTCCTATGGCGATCGGTCGGAAGTGCGAGTAACCGATCGTCTTCCCAACGTGTTGTTTACGTGTAAAGACACGTTGTAACACGTTTGTGCTTTTCTTACCTTAATTTAACTCATGATTCGATTGTATCCTTTTCCACATGCTTGGACGGCTAATTTGGAAAAGAACGGGACATTCCACGAACATTTTCTCCATCTCCCATTAAACGTTTTAGGAACAGACTTCTAATTTCGAAATGTTTCAAATGAGAAATAGCCTATGCTTTACCAAAAGTAGCGAAATCTGCAACCTAAATAGCCTATCTGCTTTTTATAAGCTACGCCTAAATTAAATAAGCTATTGATATATTGCATAAAATATCCTGACCATTTAAATCAGATATATACTTTTACTTACATCTACTTCTTACATCTACACACATCGGAATTCGACCTCGTCTTTTGTAAACAGTAGCCTAAAGTTTGATTTGATTGGCCAAAAACTTTTACAATTTTTTTTTTTCTCATTCTAATTTGTTACAGAGCAGTGACTTGATCATATTATTTAACTTATAGAAATAGAATAGCTGCAAGATTCCTTAATGCTTATTATCAAATTATTGAGACCCTAACCCTATTTATTTATAATTAGGCCTATAAAACAATTATAAATTAATTATAAAATACTGCCCCTGCAACAACAACAATTTCTTCTTTCTTTCTTTTTTAATCAGTAGGCCTATTTGATGTGACCATACTTTGTTTTTAGAACCACACCAATTTGACTACATAAAAATAGACATGTCAAGCTTTCTATAGATATATTTCTCATGTCTGTGAGTCAAGCAGACTATACTGAGTCTCGGTTCATTTAGCCTATAAGTCGCGCTCCAGTTCACGCGCCAGTGATCGCGCCCGCGCCTGCCATGATTATATTGTCTACTTTATTTGCTTCTTATTTATTAAATCTAGGCAATTGGTTGATGAAACATTGATTTAAATTAAGATACATTTTTTACAAAACGAAATTCAATTTAAGAAAGGCTTTCTACAAAACAAAACTTAAAGAGTGGTCAAAATCATGTCTGACCCACTTCATGACTCCCGATATATTGGCATCATGCATCTTACTCATGCTGTTCACTTTTCATTATCAAATAGATGAAATTAAAAAATAACATTATAATAGGCCTATTTAAACATAAATGTGAAATACGTTTTCTTTAATACCAACAGTAGCCTACAGTACAGATAAATTTCATGTCGTGAATAAGAGCGGATCATAAGTCAAGAAGGATCAAGCATAATTTATTTTTAGACTTATTTGTTGGCCAGTTGTAGCCTGTGCAATAAATATTAAAAGTTCTAAACCATCTATTGTGTTTTATTGTTCCATAGTAATGATAATATTTACAACAATATATTGAATTTGATAGTTGTCTCTCACGTTGCCCCACAGCAACATTAAAATAGTGTAGATTAGGTACAATGTTTTATAAAAATATTTTATTCTATTTAGTGTCCATTTCATTCATTTAACATATTTAATATTAGGGCATCCAAGTTATTTGACATATTTGAAAAAAGAAAATTAAAAAGTAACCCAATAGTTACTTTCCCTGGTAATTGAGAATGAAGTAACTTAGTTATTAACTCAGCTACTATTTGTGAGAAGTAACTACTATAACTAATTTTTTTTTTTAAGTAACTGGTGGAAAAAGGTGTATAAAGCAAGGCTATACAATTTAGTTCCTGCAGGGACACGACCAGCAGAGTTTAGTTTAACAGCCCACACTAAAGGCTGTCCTGGAGCACATCACCTGATTGGTATTCTGTAGATTTCCTGGGAAGTAGGATAAAGAGGTCTGATGGACTGGTACAGGCTATATTGTACAGTAGGCAATAAAGCTAACAGTTAACATGATTGTACGGATCAAATTAAGACTAGGATGTTTTTTTACAGTTATATGCTAGTAAAACACATACTTTCATGCCTGTAATGTACATTTATAGTCTTTACACATCAGCTTGGCACCTAACATGGTTAAAAACCAGTTAATTTCAAGACGCTGGCGTCACGTCAGGTCGTCACG